>CM046950.1:141004600-141219256 GCA_025698515.1 Gossypium sturtianum | reverse complement strand
TTCGGGCGTGGTGTCTTGTCCGAGTTTGGGGTGTTACAATTGTGGTATCAGAGCCAAGTTCAAAAGCTCGACTATGGGCCTGAGGCCCAAAATGTTTTCAAAAGATTGTTTTGTTAGTTTTTATTCTCAAAGTATGGTTTGAAAGGCATGGCACCGAGTCTCCGGCACCAGTTCGCCTTGAGTAAGTACCCGTACTATTGCTTGTGAATTGATTGGATGTGATATGATTTTATGAATAGCAATAGTATACTACTTTAGAGATTAAAGCTGATAGGATTTTGTGAACTCGCGAGAACAAATCCTCCTTAATATTCATAAGACTTGCTTTTAAACAAGTGGAATAAGTCTTGATGCATAAAAAAATCCTTAACGAGATACGTAGAAAGATTAGTCATGGCGCTAGAGGTGGGCGTGGTCGTGGGCGAGGTCGTAGTAGGATGACGGTTTCCCGAGCCCGTAGGATCCGGTCGAGGGTTGAGAAAATGAGATACCGGGTTCGCCACCGGTGGAGGTGGTGAGTTCCAAGATCGGTGGGGGACGACGCAGTGTCACTGAGCGATCTTTGCGAGTGTTGGAAAGAGTAGGTGGTGTTGGTGGTAATCTGAGAGTTAGGAAATGTTCTGGCGACCGGGCTAATGGGGCGAATTCTTCCGAGAGTGTTTGGTGTTGCTCCAGCCTTTGCTGAATATTGGTGGAGGCAAGCCCCGAGCGGATCATGGGCGATCTGGACTTGGCTCTTGAAGAGAAGGCTGAAGGGCATCGTATCGCTTCTCGGGATGAGTCATATCGGTGGTGGCTCACGGTCGAGAGCGATGTGGCGGCGAGAGGATCTAACATGGGATTATTTCGAGTGCATATCAAAAGAAGTACATCGGAGCTAGTTATGTCGACTCCCGTGAAAGGCTTTTCGAGGCTTGTTCGGGGAGTAAATCTATTTAGAAGTGCAGGTGAGTTCTGAAGGTGAGTAGGTATGCGAGGGCATTGTGGCCACTTGAGCATGAGAGGTGTGTTCGTTTCGAGGATGGAGTGCGAGGCGACTTGAGGCTGCTGATTGCTCCTCAAAGCAGAGGCGCGAGTTTCTTTGTCTTAGTTGAGAAGGCTAAGGTAGCCGAGGTGTTAAGGAGTCGGTGAGGCGGGGTATGGACCGAAATAGACATAAGAGGAGCTTTGGGTCTTTACGGGTCGTCGGGTAATCCGCGAGAAGAGGGCTAGACCGAGTGGGCGAACCGACTGCTAGGTTTGTTCTTTGCTAAGCGGGGACCGTCGATGTGTGATCGGTGTGGGAAATCTCATTGGGGTGGGTCTGGGTGGAGGAAAGGTTGCTTGAGTGTGGTTCTACGAAGCATCGTGTGAGGGACCGTCGCGTAGGTTGGCGAGATTGATCACCCGAGGAGGGGGCCGTGTCGATTCGAGAGGTAATGGACCGCCACCACAGAGGGGCCGTGGTAATGGCGAGAGGTGGTAATGGTTACAGTGAGGCCGTGGGCAGGCAGGGAGAAGTGCGAGTAGTTACGATGCTAGGCGGCTGGATTAGTGTATCTTTGCGAGGCGCCGAGAGGAGGCGCGACGACCGGACGTCATAACGCCGTACGTTTTGATTTTTGGTTCTCCTTATCTTGCTTTGATTGATGTGGGATCGCGCACTCTTATGTTGCGTAGTATAGTAGAGACCATGGATTTAGACTCAGAGATATCTTCTAGGCGGATGAGCGTGATTAGCCCTCTAGGTCACTCTGTAGTAGTAGATAAAGCCCTGTTTAGAGAGGTACCCTTAGAACTCCAAGGGGTAGTGTTTCTTGGTGATCGATGGAAGCGCCGTTTGGGAGTTCGATCGATTCTTGGGATGGATTGGTTGGTCAAGTACCAGGCGAGGTTGGATTGCGCGCCAAGCGCATGGTTCTTAAGGCAGTCGAGGTGAAGAGGTGGCTATGATAGGTAATAGGAGAGATTACTTATCAAATGTGGTATCTGCTTTAAAAGAGAGAAGATGGTCGAGAAAAGGCGTGAGGCGTATGTAGTTCATGTGTATGCGTTGGAGGCTAAGGAGTCTCTGTGGAGAAGGTTCGTACAGTTAAGGAGTTTCTTGATGTTTTTCCCGAGGAGCTTCCAGTTTGCCGCGGATCGCGAGGTGGAGTTCGGGATTGATCTACATTGCCGGAGGCTGCGCGGTGTCTATTGCTGCCCGTATAGGATGGCGCCAAAGGAATTGGTGGAGCTTAAGGCTCGAGATCCGGGAGTTATTGGATCGAGGTTTTATTAGGCCAAGTGTTTCGGTAAGTGCGTAGGTACTCTTTGTTAAAAAGAAAGATGGCTCGATGCGGATGTGTATAGACTACGCTTGATTGAACAAGGCGGCGATTAAAAACAAGTATCCGTTGCCACGGATAGATGATTTGTTTGATCGGTGAAGGAGTGCTGCGGTATTCTCGAAAGATCGACTTGAGGTCAGGTATCACGATTAAAGGTTAAGGAGGCGGATATCCATAAAAGCGGCGTTCGGACTCGGTATGGGCACTACGAATTTACGGTAATGCCGTTCGGGTTGACTAACGACCTGCAAAAAGCGTTTATGGACATGATGAATAGGGTGTTTCAACGATATCTGGATCGATTCGTCGTGGTTTTCATAGAGCGACATCTTGGTGTACTCAAGGGCGGAGGAAGAGCATGATAAGCATTTGCGAGTGGTGTTGCGATTTTTGAGAAAAGCAACTCTATGCTAAGTTCGATAAGTGCGAGTTACGGCTTAGAGAAGTGACTTTCTTGGGTCATGTAGTGTGGTGAGGATTCGAGTAGATCCTCGTAAGATTGAGGCGATTTTGGAATGGAAGCCGCCTAAGTCGGTGATTTGAGATTCGAGGAGTTTTCAGGTTTGGTGGATACTCACCGAAGGTTTGTTGAGGTTTCTCGTTGATAGCGGCGCCGATGACCAAGTTCTTTGAGGAAAGAAGTTCCGTTTGTATGGACCGAGAAGCGTGGGAAAGCTTTGACAAGTTAAAGAAGATTTTGAGTGAGGCTCAGTTTTAATTCAACTTTGAGGTGGTAAGGAGTACACAGTCTATTGCGATGCATCACATACGGGCTTAGGTTGTGTCTTTGATGCAAGAAGGTAGGTTGTGGCTTACGCTTCTCGGCAGGTGAGGCCACATGAGGTCAATTATCCGGCGCACGATTTGGAGCTAGCGGTGTAGTCTTCGCTTTAAAGATTTGGAGGCACTACTTGTGCGGAGAGAGATCGATAGTCTACAGATCACAAGAGTCCGAAGTATCTTGACTCGAAGGATTTGAATTTGAGGCATCGCGAGATGGGTCGAGTTTCTTTGAAAGATTACGATTATTCGATTGAGTATCATCCAGGCAAGGCTAACGTGGTGGTCGACGCGTTGAGTCGCAAGGTTGTTCCGGACTTAAGAGCGATGTTTGCTCACTTGAGCTTGTATGGCGATGGGAGTATTCAGCGAGTTGCGAGTTAAGCCTACTTGGGTTGGAGCAAATCAGAGAAAACTTGATTATTGGATGAGGTTACGAGTGCGCGAAGGTTGCAAGTGTGAGAATGGTGGTTTGGAAGGTTACAATTTGTCTAGTGATGAGGTCTTTGTGTTTTCAAGGTAAGGCTTGTATGCCTAAAGATGTTGAGCCGAGGCAAAAGATTCTTCGGGGCGCACATAGTGATCCTCATGCTATGCATCCTGGAGGTAGTAAGATGTATAGGGATCTTAGAGAAGCGATTTTGGTGGCCTGGCTTGAAGAAGGAGGTGTGAGTTTGTTGGGAAGTGTCGACTTGTCGGTAGTCAAGAAGTGAACATCGATTGCCGTCGGGTTTGCTTGACTGTGAAGATTCCTCGATGGAAGTGGGAAAGGATAACCATGGATTTCGTCGGTGGGTTACCGCTTACGCCAAGCAAGAAAGATTCGATTTGGGTAGTGGTGGATCGGTCGACTAAATCAGCTCACTTTATTCCGGTGAGGGTTGACTACTCACTTCGAAGTTAGCGAAAGCGGCTGTATGTGTCGAAGATAGTGAGGTTGCACGGTGTGCGGTTTTGATAATCTCGGATAGGGATCCTAGATTCACGTCAAGGTTCTGGAAAGCACCGCATCGGGCTCGGGTACTCGTTTGGATTTCACCACGGCTTTTCCGCATGATCGACGGTCAATCGAGAAAGGGTTATTCGGTCTTAGAGGATATCTTTGAGAGGTTGTATCTTGGATTTCGAGAGGTAGTTGGGAGGAGTTTCTACCATTGGCGAGTTTGCCTACAACAACGATTACCAAGCGAGCATCAAGATGGCACCGTATGAGGCGTTGTATGGTAGGAAGTGTCGCTCACCTACGTGTTGGGCGGAGTTAGGTGAGCGTCGGTTGTTGGGACCGAGTTGGTTCTTGAGACCGAAGACAAGGTTAAGTTGATTCAATCTAGATTGAAGGAAGCTTTGGATTTGGCAGAAGTCTTATGCCGACCTTAGGCGAAGAGATATAGAGTTATTTGTGGGGATCGAGTTTTCTGAAGGTCGCCTTGGAAGAAGGTGTTGAGGTTCGGGAAGAAAGGCAAGCTAAGTCCGAGGTTTATTGGGCGTATAAAGTTACGAGATGAGTTGGACCGATGGCGTATCAGCTTGAGTTGCCGCAGAGCTTAGTCGATTCATGGCGTTTTTCCACGTTTCGATGCTTCGACGTTATCATTCAGATCCGTCGCATGTGGTAGCAATGGAAGAGATCGAGGTAAATCCAGATTTGACTATGGAAGAAGAACACGTGCGATTCTAGATCGGGATGTGAAAGTTCTGCGTAAGAAGTGCTGTGCCTTTGGTTAAGGTTCTTTGGCGGAATCATGGCGTGGAAGAAGCGACGTGGGAACCCGAGGATATGATGAGACAAACAATACCCGCAACTCTTTTGATCGAGGTAATTTGAGGTCGAAATTATTTTTAAGAGGTAGAACTGTAATATCCCGGGTTAGGGGCTTTTTTTATTATGGCATGTTTTGCATGTGTTGGCTTGCTATGTGGCTATTTTGGTGTCTTAGGGGCTTAATTGTAGACTAGGGGTATGTGCGAGTAGGTGGGAAACCTTTTGTTTTTAGGCTTAAGTAAGAGGAGTTGATGAAGCTGGGACATATGAATATTATTTGGTGTTCTTGAGCACAAAAGAAAAGCTAGTGGAGTGGCAAGGCATGCGTCACTTGGGAGCTTGGTGTGGTGTCATCTTGGTGAGGGAGGTCAGAGTTCAAGTCGTAGAGCTCCCATTTTGGTTCCCATTTTGAACGGCATGGAGGAAGAGGTAGAAGGCAAGTGGAATTCTACCTTGGACCAGTCAAACCGTTCAAAAGAAAGGTGGAGAGTGATTGTAGGAGTAAGACTTGTTCAAACTTATTTGAATTTGTGGTTGGGAGTGAATTAGGGGATATGGCCGAATGTTGGGGAAGTTTGGGAGTGTGTGGCGGTTTGGTGATGGGAAGTGTGGTGTGCGAAATGCACTTCTCACTTTGTGCATTTTAGGCCAAAAGGCATTTTGAAGCCAACATTTTCTTCTTTTGTCAAAACAACCCCAAGCTTCAAGAGTTTCTCTCATTTCTTCAAAACTGGATGACCAAACCCCTATAGCCTTGCCGAAATTTGCATTCTTTTCCTTAATTCTTGTGTGTGGCAGAATGTTCAACCCCATTTCTTCTTCTTTTGCTTAATTGTGTTAAAACCGAACTCTCTCCTCTCCAACATTCTTTTCCTCTTCTTGAAAGCAGTGGTGGCGAATCTTACCCTTCCAAAAATACCTTCTCCATTCCTTTCTTCTTAAACCAGAAAAGCATCTACCCTTGTGCACCTTTTCTTTTCCTCTACGAACCTTGGCGTTTCTCTTCTTCTTGAACATATCTTTTATTTTGCTTCATTTTAAGATTTTAGCCGAACCCTCCCTTGGTGGTAGCAGAAATTTCCTTCTAGCACTGTGTTCTCATTTTGGCGAATATCAATCTTTTCCTCATCTTTGCTTGCGTTTTCTTTTTGGCCAAGGCCAAATCTCTCCTCTCCCTTGTAGCTCTCTTGGCCGAATATCAGTGTAGGGTGGAATTGGTGGATGTTCAATCTTTGAACAAGGTAAGTGGGGTGGCCGAATGGCCATATTTCCCTCTTTTGTTCTTTATTGGTTATGGTTTGGGGTAAGGGCCGATTATGGTCATTTTGGAAGGGTTTTAATCTCTTCATTATAGGGTCACTGGAGTGTGGAAGCACGCAAGAGGAACCGGCATTCTTTGGTTAGGCGATTGGTAAGTGGAGGGTAAGTAATTGGTATATTATTGTGAGTTCAATCCTTAGATTTCGGTTAAGTTAAAGGTGTTTGGTGATTAACTATTTGTCTTAATAGGGTGTGCCGATTGTTAAAGAATAACCACTGTTGGTTCGAGGTTTGGTAGGAAACCAAACCATACGCAAAGTGGGTTAAGCGATACACCCTTTGGGTTAATTGGTCATAGCCGAATGGTCTTGGTTACTAACCCACTGGTTTGGCGATTCTAGGAGCAAGTTGATCGAGGGATTTAGACGGGGTCTTTGGGATTTAGACTTGCGATTTACCAGGTGTGTAAACTAACACACTATACTTAGTAATATTGTTATTAAACCTGTTTGCCTATTAAAAACCATGACAGTATGATGGATTATTGGATACCCAAGCGGGGGTATGTATGCGTATCCGGGTAAGTCGATTTATTACAAGTTCTATTATGGATACCTTGGGTATTATGATCTATGATATGTATGCTATGAGAGGTAATGCTAGACATGTTGGCATGATATGCATGACTTGTATGATATGCATGATTACATGAGTATGGCATGTTGATGGGTGAGATGAGTAGAGGAGCATGATATTTTGTCTTTGACAAGCACCGAGTGTTTTAGTAACACACCTTGTGACTTTGGGTCACCGGTGCTTTGGTAGCACATTTGTGTCTTTGGGACACCGGAGGTTGGGCACCTCATTGCGACTTGTCCACTGTAGTTAACACCACCGTAGGTTGGCCCCACTTTGAGATATGGGATCGTCGCTAGTGATTGGGTATCACACGCGATGGGTTGGCCCCATCATTCGATTATTGTGACTACGGTCACCAAAGTGCTTTGGTAGCACATTTGTGTCTTTGGGACACGGAGGTTGGAGCACCTCATTGCGACTTGTCCACGTGGTTAACACCACCGTGGGTTGGCCCCACTTTGAGTTATGGGATCGTGCTGCTAGTGATTGGGTATCACACGATGGGTTGGCCCCATCATTCGATTATCGTGACTACGGTCACGGTGCTTGGGTAGCACATTGTGTCTTTGGGACACCCGGTGTTTTGGTAACACATTGTGACTATACGTCACCAGTGGTTTGGCACCACCAGTGGTTTGGTACCACACGGGGTAGGAAAGGAGATACGGATGGTTAGGAGTGGGTTGCATTAATTATGTTGCTATGTATGATGTGTGTTAGCATGTTGTTTCATCGGGAGCGGGATTTATGCTTTGAGTCACTCGACTCACCCTCTCCTTTGACATTTCAGTGACTCGTGAGACGCGGACATGGAGCAAGGATGGACTCGGGGTGCTCATGCCATGCTTAATAAAGTTTTACCCCAACTCTATCATTGGGTACTTTAATTTAATTACTTTTGTTTGGGTTTTAATTTGGATTTGTAAAAGGCCTTTAACTTATGTGTTATGATGGGTATGTTTTAATTAGATTCTCAACTGCTTAATAATTAACTTGGCATGAAATTTTACTAAAACTTGGAAAGACAACGTTTTCAAAATTATATCGCAGAATGTGTTTTAAACTATACCAACGGGTATCTCGCTATGTTTCGTTATTCAATAAACTCAAATGACTTCCAAATCAAACTCGATTTTCTACTAAGTCTAAAATGTTTCAAAATGGCACTAAGAAACTATTGGAAGTACTAAATGAAATCAACTCGTTTTAACTATATACTTGGATAAGTTTTCAAAATCTAATCAAACAAGCCTACTCAAACTTTCCTCAAATTCACTTTGTTTTCACCCCACTTCTAAACGAAAAAAAAATCTGATCACTCAAAGACGTTCTTCCCCGTAACATACCAGATTCGGGCGTGGTGTCTTGTCCGAGTTTGGGGTGTTACAAAATAATTTTAGTCATGGTATATGTGTGTGGTAAACTTGATATATGGATGATGGATGTATTTTTGTTGTGGATTGTTATGATGCTAATGATAGTGATTTTCAGTCATGTATTAGCTTAAATTGTAAATATAGATAATGATTTTAATCTAATTTGTGGTTCGATAATGGTGACTTAATCATGTAGTTAAATGTTTAGTTTTATGTTAATAATGGAATTGGTTGTATTCGTACGTGTGGACTATGCTATACTATGGATATTTGTCAATTTGATATGGTTACTTTGAGTCAAATTTGAAATGGTATGTTTGCATTGGTGAGATGGTCTAGAAATGGTGAATAATGTGTATATGTATTTTCGACTAAAGTATTAGACTCATATTAATGAGTATGTGATATGGTATATGTTATGTATTGGAATTATCTTGGATAACCGAATATGTAGTTAAGTGGTTGGTTATATGTATGTATTTTAAGAATGCGAATCGGGTGTACTTTTAGTGTTATTTGTGCTCAAAATAGTTCAAATCAATGTGGTCATATACACATATACTTTGTGTCAAGAGAAGAAGTATATTTAGTCTTGAAATGATACTTGTTTAAATGGGTGTATGTGTATGTATGGCTAGTATGCCGTGTGGTTAACTTAGCTTAGATTAATGTGCATAACATGTGAATTGGTATAGTCATGAATTGATTAATGAAATAAGTTGATATTGATTCAGTAACTATGTTTGGATATGGCTTTGATGCAGGAAATATGTGCATGGTATAATGGTACTAAAGCATGTTTGGTCATGTTTTTATATCACCAATGTTGTAAAAATGAATGAAAAATTCAGTAGTAAAGTATGGTTTGTTTGATGTTTAAATTTGTACCTGTGCAGAAGCTATATAATAATATGGTTTGATAGATGTTGGATTATGTTTTAATTATGAAATGTTATGATTTTAAGACTTGATATTTGATTAAGTTTCAACATTGATGTGATTAAATTTTGAGTTGTGAAATGTAATGAATATTTGTGTGAACTGTGTTATGACTTATGCCTCATAACCCTAATCAGCGCATGATACGGGTTAGGGGTGTTACATGAGGGGAGGTGATCAAGAGAGTTGATGCAATAGGGGGAGCAAAACCCCCACTTTATATAGGGAAGCAGATTGCAATGAGTGAAAGAGGAGGGAAATTTAAAACGTGTTTATGTTGTTTTTATTTTGAAAACACTTCTACGAACACACATTTTTATTTTTAAAAGTGTTTTACTGATGTCAAGTTATGTTCGATATTCGGGGTAGTATTTGATATAAAGCGAGTGACCGTTCTGCTAGAGACGTTCGAACTTGAAATATCGAAAAGATTGTCACTAGAAGGAGATTTGTATAAGGATAATCATATTTGTGTGAAAGAATTGAATTTCACAAATTGACCCAAAACACGTTATTCTATTAAGTAAGTTTTGTTGTTGTTCTTAATGGATAATCAGTACTCTAGTTTTTTGCATAATGTTTTGATTTTAAACATGTGAAATAGGTTGTTTGGTTTAAAATGAGTGGACAAGTTAATGCTCTTGTTTATTATTATCATTAAATTCGTGATAATCGACATTGGGGCCGTTTTTTCATCAGCCTACACAATGTAATTGACTTTCAACCCGAACATCCAATTGCCAGAGCTTCGGGCAAGAATTAGGCAAAAAGTAGGCAATTCGAGCCGTAAAGTATCATCCTTGAAGTATAGGTACTTAGCGTCAGAGGACCTGACCTGCCGTCAAATGTATTAATTAATTTGGGTTAATTTCACACTTAAGGAGCTTGTTTTCTAGACAATTTAGGATTTGATATTTCATTTTTGATTAGACCTTAGGATTAAATATTAGTAAAATAAGTGTTTTTTAACACATTTTATAAGTGTTGTGACCCAATAGGCCGACATAGACCTTATGTAGTACTAATATGTTCAATTGAGTGTGTAGGATGAAGATATAAAGGCCCAATTGATATGGAAGGAAGGGACAAGTGATGTACATGCTTCCCGAGCAGTCAAAGCACAAAAAGATTAACACAAGGCACAAAATGCATGTCGTGTTGTGCCATAGAGATTGTGTGGCACAACACAGGTCGACGTGCTGCCCAAGTATATCGAGGCTATTTTAGTCCGCACAATCAACTTTATACGAAGACCTAAGCCGTGCTGAATACCTAATGTTGGTTTTCAATACCTCAATAAATAAGAAATTAGGGGTTTGATGTAACTAAGTCATCCTAGACGCCTTTAAAAACCCTAGTAGTTTAGGAGTAGGATTAGATTATTTTTCTTTCCGCTAACTTTGTTGTTTTTCCTTTTGGAATCAATTTTGATCCAAGAGTTTATTTATTTAATTGAAGTATTTCAATTTACTTGTTCTTTGCATTCGATTTATTTCTTTATTCCAATCAAGTGATTTTCTACTCCGTTCTCCATTAGATATTCAATTCACGATTATTCAAATCTCTCTTCTTTTACGAATCAATTGTGTTCTTTACACAATTAATTCAATTGGAGTTGAGATTATGAATAACATGAGTGGTTAAATCCCCTTAAGGGAGATTAACGAGTGGATGGAGATGTGATTAATGGAGGATTTAGGGTTTCTGAGAGGGTTAGTTGGTATGATTACGTGTTCTTAAACCACTAGGATTGACAACCCTAGAAAGTTATCATAGGCTAGACAAGGTCGGAAGATAAGTTGAACCGAGTAAATCGTAATTTATCACGGTTAAGAAAGTGAGGTCGGAAATAAACGAGTATCAACCAATTGATTTGTTAATTAGAGGTGGGAGGTAATAATTGGTTAATCAGTAGTTAATCCATTCTAAGCCCTAATCCAAATTTAATTACAAACCACAAGTCGCTTAATTTTTCTCGTCTTCTTTTATTTATTTTTCTCCATAAGTTTTTCCCAATTAGTGATTTGTCATGCCTTAATTTTTATTTATTTGTATGCGCAAGTTTATGTCACAAGGGAGTTAGTAGCATATTGGTTAAGATTGTTTATTAAATCCTAAAGGTCTCATGTTCAAACCCCCACACTCCCTTTTTTTTAGCCAAAATTATTGACCATTCTAGAAGGTCAAACCCTCCTTGTCGTCCAAACATATTACCATAAAGGGGGAGATTTATTTCCTTTTGTTTTGAGTCAACTTACCATCCAAAACCCCTTTTTACTCCTATTTTCCTCATAATCCACATTTTACTCCCTTTGTCCCCGAACATGCCATATTTCTCCTTTGATTATCCTTGGCTGGCCATAGCACCCAAAACCTTACCCTTTTCATTTTTATTTTTCCAATTTTCTCTCATCTCTTCTCTTTGCCGTTCACCACCCTCCTTGTAACAGTCCGGTTTATACCCTAGTCAAAACAGTGGTTTCGGGACCACAAATCTGAGTCCGAATAATATTTTAATACTATATTTTGTGTCTTTGATATGTGATTAAGCATGTGGTAAATTTCCGTAAGTTAATTTGTCCATTTGTATGTTTAATTTGACAAAAGGATTGATTTGCATTGAATGTGGAAGTTGCTTGCTAATTGTTTAAGTACTAATGTGTTGTGGCTTTTTAAAGTTATGGCCTTATATGGCAAATAAGCCATTATTGTGTAAGTGGGTGGTTATGGTAAAAAATGACCTTGTTTTATATGTTATAAATATTTTATATTATAAGGCTAAAATAGGAAATTATTTATTAATGTTATATTATGATTAAAACATGGAAATGGACTTTAATTCATCTATTTTTCCACCGAAAAATCAAACAGAAATAGGAAAGAAAGGCTTTGTTTCATTCGACCATTTCAAAGCTAAATTCAAGGTATGTTTTTGGTCGGTTTTCGATAATTTCTATGTTTTTGCAATCGTTGCCTTGAGAGCTACAAAACCCATGTCTCAACTTCATGAATTGATGATGTTTGTGTAAAATGCCATTGATGCTATGTTGAGCCTTGTGATGTTTTATGGTGTTAAATGAAAGATATGTATTTGATGAACATACTTTGTTCTTGAATTTTTGATGAATTTAGCTAATTAGGGCTAAATTGAGAAAATAGAAAATTGAGGACTAATTTGTAAATTTGATGAAATATTTGGACTTATATAGTCCCTAGAGAGGTTCAGCCAAGCATGTGTATGTGTGGATTTTGTGAATTTGAGGTTTTGAGAAAAATGGACTAAATTGATTAAGTGTGCAAATTTGAGGGTTAATTTGCAAATGGCCCTAAATGTGTGTCTTTGGATTAGATTGTAAGAATTAATGAATAAAAGGGTTAATTCTGAATGTGTTTAGATCAAGAACCGAGGAAAACGAATTTAGATCACGGGAAAGCAAAAGTAAACGAGTAGCCGTTTCTATTCCGATAAACCGAATCAGAGGTAAGTCACTATGCAAATAAACGTACTTGTATGATATTACATGTGTTCATATGACCAATGTTATTTATGGATGTTATTGAGAAGCTATGCAAATGAATTCCGAGTTAAGTCCGATATAGTGACTAAGTTCGAGAAGTCTCGTACGAACCTAGGAATATATAGGATTAGCTATGTCATGACATAGGTATCTGTTCTGTTTTATCATGTAAGACCATGTCTGGGACGTTGGCGTTGATTTGAGACTTCGTGTAAGAGCTCAAATGCGGGACGTTGGCATCAATATAAGTTTTATGTGTAAGACCACGTCTGGGACATTGGCAACGATATAAGCTTTACGTGTAAGACCATGTCTGGGACATCGGCATCGTATTGATATGTGTAAGACCCTATCTGGGACAGTGGCATCAATGTCTGATTGCATGTAAGACATCGTCTGGGACGTTGGCATTGTACAACCATTCTGAACCTTCTAAGTATCCTACTAGATTCCTTACGGTTCAACGGGCAAGTCTGAGATACGAATTGCAAATCCGAGCTATGATAAATTAAGTGATTGATTGTCCGTTCTGGTACATTTGATATATATACACAAAGTGTGTATATAAGGTAAGTACTTATGTGATCTTACTATGATTCTTAAATTGATGAATGTGGCAAATATGGCAAAAGATATGGACCAAAGTATATATGTCAGAAATTTGCTATGTATATGAAATGTTCCAATATGGTATTATGCTCATATGTTTTATATGTTAAGTTTATTTGTAAATGACTTACTAAGCTTTTGGAAAGCTTACTCTGTCTATGTTTTCTCTGTTTTATAGGTCGTCAAAGCTACTGAAGGCTCGGGACCGTCAAGGATCGTCATCACACTACTAAAATCATTTTGGTACACTTTGAAAATGTATAAAGTTAGATATGGCATGTATAGGCTAGTATTTTAGTACAAGTTGTTATGTGATCTTAGCCATGTGATTTGGCTATTTTTGAATTAAGACTTTGCTTAAATGAATGTGATATATGATGCATATTTTGGTATGGTGAAAGCATGTGAAATGGCCAAGGTTTGAGTGAGCAAATGAATGAATTATGCTTGTAATGATATGAGTTTTATTCTTCGAAATGGTCATGGTTGGAAATGGTATTGAATGCATGGTTTGGATGATTATTTTGGTATGTTTTTTATGGTTATATGTGCATGAGATATGTTGGAAAATATGGCTTGTAGGTTGACCCTTATGGGTGACATTTTGGCCTTGTAAATGGCCTATAATGCCACACGGTTGTGGCACACGGGCGTGCCTAAAACCGTGGTTGAATTGGCAGAATGTAGCTTAAATTGTAGACGGCCTCGACATGGACGTGTCAGCTGGCCGTGGTGTATAAGTCAGTAGCTAGCTAAGAGCACACGGCCATGGCACACGGGCATGCTTGTTGGCCGTGTTGGAAAAGTCAGTTTATGGTTTGGTAGCACACGGTCATGGCACACGGACGTGCCAAGTAACCATGTTGATATAGTCAGTATGTAAACACGGATGGACACACGGGGGTGTCTAGAAGCCGTGGAGGGCACACGGTCTCCTACCACGGGCGTGCCTCCCATGAAAGTTAGAAAAGTTTTTAATTTTCATGAAATTTCATATGTGTTTCAGTTTAGTCACAACTCGATTTATATGCATGCTTTGGGTTTCGATGACTCATCGAAGGGACACTATGATCGTTAATGATGAATGTAATGTATGAAATGTTGTGTAAGTTTCTGATCTGTCCGGTAGCGCCTTTAACCCTAATACGGCGTCGGATACGGGTTAGGGGTGTTACACTCCTCTACCATTTTCTCTTCTTTTTCTACCATTTTCATCACATTTGAAGCCCTTTTACCTCTTTTCTCTTCCACTCTACCATCATACAAGGCCACCGCACCACCACCTTTCCTCCACTGCCACATCACTGCCACGCAATTATCATTGGCTGTCACCAATTTTCTTCATTCTTCTTCTTTTCTCCTCCTCTTTTCGCAAATCACCTCCGTAATCTTTTAATTCTAATTTTTAAGTACTAAAAGATCATCTCTCATATTATTTTCTAAACACTTCTATTTTTTATTTATATTGCTGAATCCCTCTCTTTAACCGGCTTTTCAGGATTTATTGCCAAGCCTTCTTCCTCTGCTAAATCGTAAGTATGAAGAACTTCCATGCATGTTTTGATCATAATATTATTTTCTAGTTTGGATGTTACTAAATTCTCGATTTCGCGCCTTCATGAAGAATCACTAAAAAATCTCGGAGTTTGCACACCTCTAGTAGAAGGGTGTGATTTATCGACCTTTTTCGTAAGTATTATTGATTCATGATCATTTTTTATCAATTCTATTGTTTATTTATTGAAATTTTTACTAAATCATGTTTTTGGCCAAAACCGTAGTGACTCAAGGAATCAAACTCCCCTTTCGAAGTGGAATCGGGATTTATTCAATTGGGTCTAAGGTGTGGGGACTTGATCTTGATAATAATAAATAATATTGATTAAATAGTAAATAATATTGATATTATAAATGAAATAGTTCTGGTTATATGATTCTTGAAAATATGAGTATGTGTGAATGCGAACGTATTCATAGAGATCGGTAAAAACTGATAAACGAGGATACCATGTAAGTAATTCCCAAAACTCTAAGATTTGTGATGATGATTTTTTGTTTGGGTGATTCTATAATATATGTTAATATGTGATTTATGTTACTCATGTAATGTAATTTACGACTAATGAAAATATGATTATCGATATTTTTATCTATGTGAAAATGTTATATATAATTATTTAGATCTATGGATTTGTATGTTGAGCATGCCCTATGCTGATATTCTGGTTTGCATTCTAAGCATGCCATTATGAAAATATGTATAAAAATATGAGATCTGATTCGTATGGTTAAGCATGCCATATTCTGATATTCAGATTCGCATGTAAAGCATGCTATTGAAAATTTGATTTGTATGCCATATCACATGCATAGGGTGGGGAAAATGTATGAATGAAGTATATGGTAGTAAATCTGCAGTTTCTGGTGGCATGTCTACATTATTCTGTATCCGGCAGTAAATCTGCAATATTTGGTAGTTTGACCACACTATTCTGTTTCTAACAACACGACTACACTATCTGGTGGCTAGTCCACATTTTTTGGTGTGATATTGGATGGACAAGTTATGAGGAACTCTTGTTGGTGTGTAGTGGAGTTGAGTAGGATCTGTTTTCAAAATCTGCACTGATTTCTGAAAAGCATTGCATTGACATCGTCATTACGCATTTTGCCATATCTCGATTTTCTGATTGAATAATCTATATGTTATGATATGTTTTAAATAACGCTGATATGAGTTAATTCTGTGATTATTATTAATAACCTACACTGAGTTTTTAAAGCTCACCCCTTTAAATTATGATTTTTTTAGATAATCGAGGTTAGGATGGGCTCGGCTATGGAGACACTCTCAATCATTTTTCAGAAAACTTTACTACTATTGGTATTTGATATATATTGGGTTGTATTTATTTACTATGGACTTTGATTTGGACGTTGGTTTTGCATTTTGGATTTTGACTTGGGATTTTTCTACATGGGTTATGTTTTAAAACTATCATTTAAGTGATTTGGAAAAATAATAATTTACGACAGATGTTTTTTTCAATAAAAGTGACAAATTAAATTCAATAAGGTCCATTTCAAAATTTATACTATGTTTTCAAAATCCAACACTATCTGCTCACGAAACTGATATTTTACGAAATGTATGTTAACTTACGTTTTCAAAATGACAAATGATTTTTAGATATAGAAATTTGTCCGTTGCGATATTTTAATTGAGTTACGATGTTTTCCCTAAAACACTCACATTACTTGAGTTTTCCAAAGTTAAAGATAGCAACTAAATTTGGTTTTACTTAAAATAAGATTCAAAGACGTTTTGCAAAGGTGATTTTAAAGAGAACATTTCTAAACATTTTACTGCGCCATCGTCATGGCCAATGTGATCTTCGAGATTCGGTCATAAAGTCTAGGCCGGGTTTAGGGGGTTACATTTAGTGGTATCAGTACCTGGTTAAAAAACTCAGACTATGGCTAAATTTCAAAAATTGTATGCATATACATGAAAAAGGGTATTTTGGGAAATTCCATACTTAGTTAAAATATTATATTTGATTTTGTTCTGAAAAATACCGAGACTCCGAAGGTGGCCCAGATAAGTACTTCTTCTTTACTAAACTTTGATATGAGACTGTAGTATACTTTAGATTCTGAAAACTATAGATTCTGAAAGTTATATTGTGAGACTTTAGATTCAGAAAACTATAGATACTGATACTTAGTGACAAAACTTTAAGAACTGAAACATTCTGAACTGATAAACAAAACTTGTTTCTAATTGTCAGATAAAAATGCATAAAACATTAGACTTTGATTAACAAAGATGAGTTCACAAGGTGTGCATACTAGAAGAATGAGAGCTTGCGAAGAGCAGGATCTACGGACCTAGATAGATCTATTCGCGTCACAGGTGCACTCACCTAAGCTCGTAATTGAACCCGAACCAGTAGCTGATCAGGTCGAGAATACTCATTCTATGAAGGAGGATCATCAAGAGCCTGCTGGTGGTGCTGTGTCACAGGTCATGCTCAGGGTGCTTCAGTGTGTTGTTGGGGCCCAAGGTGGATCTAGAAATCGCAGGACCATTATTGAGAGGCTCCGTACTAATAGAGCCGAGTTATTTAGGGGCATTTCTAGGACAACCCCTACCGTGGCAGAATACTGGCTTGAGGCTGCGGAGAGAAGTTTGGGCGACATGGAGTGTACCCTAGAGCAGAATCTGTGGGGAACAGTATCACCGGTGAGGGATGAGGCTTACCGTTGGTGGCAAGACGTTGCGAGGGGTGCTCAGGCTGATAAATTAATATGAGAGTATTTGTTTAAGGCTTTCTAGAACATGTGGGGAAGTGTTATGTGAGGCCCGTCGACTGGAGTTCATTGAGCTCAAATTGATGGATAGATCCATGGCCGAATATGAGGCTGAGTTTCTATAGTTAACTCACTACACCCAGGGTATGGTCACAACTGAGCAAGACAAGTGTGTCAAATTTGAGAAAGGGCTGAGGTACAAGTAGATGATGCAAGTGGCCCCTCTGCAATAAAGGGTTTGTGAAGCGCTAGTGGAGAAAACCAAGATTGTGGAGGAGGTAAAGCATCTGGAACATAACTCGAGGGATAGAGCTAGAATCCCTGTCAAGAGAGATGCCGGTTCATATGTTTAGGCTCCGCAACCTAATAAACGAGGCCGAGACGACTGGTCTAGGCAAAATGTTGTTACTACTGCTAATGGTGGGAGAGCCCCAAATTGTGCCGGTTGTGGTAAGAGGCATCCGGGAGAATGTTGGAGGAGTTTGGGCGCATGCCTAAGATTTGGATCTTTAGAGCACAAGGTCAAGGATTGTCTGCTTCGTAACGAGCAGATGTAAGCACTGGATCAGAATCAAGCTTAGAACCTAAGAGTTGGACAGCAACTTTTAAGAGGTTAAGGTTTGAATAGCGGTAACCGAGTTGATGCTAGATAACCAGCATTGGTGTACGCAGCTAGGCGTAGAGACGACTATGACGCCACAGATGTCATAATAGGTATCTTTACTGTTAATACTGTACCATTTTTTGCTCTGATTGACATTAGGTTAACTCATTCATATGTATCGTGTTTAATGGCTGATAAATTAGGTATAAGGGTAGAGGATACTGTTAGGGATGTGATTGTCCTTAGTCCCTTAGGAAAATATGTTTCTATTAACAAAGTGTACAAGTGATGTCTGTTAGAGATTCAAGGAGAACTATTTCGGCAGATCTGATGGAATTACCCTTCGGTGAATTTGATCTCATCATAGGGATGGACTGGTTGGTAGAACAGCAAGTTGTATTGGGCACTGCTAAGAGGGTTATTTTGAAGACTCTAAGTGGTAAGGAGATAGTGATGGTTGGGGAGCGTATAGATTACTTATCCAACATCATATCCGCTCTAGTGGATGAAAAACTGGTACGCAAGGGATGCAAGGCATACCTGGCATATATTCTGGATATAAGTGTTAGTGGGTCATCTGTTGAGAGCATCCATATTGTGAGGGACTATCCCGATGTCTTTCTAGAGGAATTACTAGGATTACCTTTGGAGCGTGAGGTAGAGTTTTGCATTAACTTGTTGCCAGGAACGGCTCCTGTGTCCATTGCCCCATATCGCATGGCACCCAATGAGTTAGTGGAGCTTAAAGCAACTGCAAGAACTTTTGGATCGAGGGTTTATTAGACCGAGTGTGTCACCAAGGGGAGCTCCAGTTCTGTTTGTTAAGAAGGATGGGTTTATGAGGTTATTCATCGATTATCGGTAACTGAATAAGTTGACCGTAAAGAATTGATACCCTTTACCGAGGATCGATGATCTATTCGATCAGTTTTGGGGTGCGAAAGTGTTCTCCAAGATTGACTTGAGGCTCGGTTACTATCAATTGAAAGTGAAAGAGATAGACATTCCTAAGACCACTTTCAGGACTCGATATAGTCACTACGAGATTCTTATGATGCCCTTTAGTCCCACGAATGCTTCAGTAGCTTTTATAAACCTAATGAATCGAGTTTTTTTAGCCATATCTCAATCAATTTGTTATGGTTTTCATCGATGACATATTGATATATTCCAAGTTTGAGGAGGAGCATGATGAACACTTAAGGGTGGTTCTACAGATTCTCCGAGAGAAGCAATTGTATGTTAAGTTAAGTAAGTGTGAGTTTTGGCTCCACGAAGTGATGTTTTTGGGACACGTGGTATCAACTGAGGGTATCCGTGTCGACCCAAAGAAAATAGAGGCAATTCTGGATTGGAAACAACCTAAGAACGTCAGTGGGATTCGAAGTTTCTTTGGTTTGGCCGAGTATTACAGAGTTTCTCTGATTGTGGCTCCATTGTCTAAGTTTTTGAGAAAAATTACCCCTTTTAAGTGGACTAAAGAACAACAAGAAAGATTTGATAAACTTTAGTCTGCATTGACTCAATCTCCTGATCTGATTCAGCCAGAGTCTGGGAAAGATTATGTGGTGTACAATGATACGTCTCATACCGGTCTTGGTTGTGTTTTGATGCAAGACGCTAAAGTTGTGGCCTACGCCGCGAGACAACTTAAGCGTCATGAATGTAACTATCCAACCCATGACCTTAAACTTGTTGCTGTGGTTTTTGCCCTTTAGATTTGGAGGTACTACCTTTATGGTAAAATGTGAATCATGAGGGAAAAATGGAGTAAAAAGGGGGTTTTGGATGGTAAGTTGACTAAAAAAAAAGGGAAATAAACCTCCCCCTTTATGGTAATATGCTTGGACGGCAATGAGGGTTTGACCTTCTAGAATGGTCAACAATTTTGGCTAAAAAAATAAATGGGAGTGTGGGGGTTTGAACATGGGACTTTTAGGATTTAATAAACACTTTTAACCACTATGGTATGAACTCCTTTGTGACATAACCTTGTGCATACAAATAAATAAAAATTAGGGCGTGACAACTATACCCCCTTAAAAATTAAATTTCGTCCTTGAAATTTACCTGATCCAAACAAGTGAGGAAATTGGCGACGCATTGATTCTTCGGGTTCCCAAGTGCCTTTGCTAACACCGTGATTCCGCCACAAGACATTCACAAGAGGAATCTGCTTCTTCCTCTTCTTGACCTTACGGTTTAAAATATGTACTGGCTCTTCCTCATAACTTAAATCGGGTCTCACCTCGACCTCTTCTATCGAAATCAAGTGAGTGGATCAGAACAATATCTCCTTAACATAGAAACCTGGTACACGTCATGAATGCGGTCCAGTTCTGGAGGTAATTCTAATTGATAATCCACTAGTCCAACCCTCTTAAGAACTCTATATGGCCCAGTGAATCTCGGACTCAGCTTTCCCTTGCATCCAAATCTCAATACTTTCTTCCATGATGAAACCTTTTGTAAGACTTGGTCCCTAACACTGAACTCAATATATCTCCGTCTCAAGTCAGCGTAAGTCTTCTGTCGATTAGATGCTGCTCTCAATCGATCTTGAATCAACTTCACCACATTTTTAGTTTCTTTCACTAAATCTGGACCCATTTCCCCCAACTTAGTCCAACATAGAGGTGTACGACATCTACGACCATATAGTGCTTTGTAAGGAGCTATCCGGATGCTCGACTGAAAATTGTTATTTTATGCAAACTCGATCAAAGGTAAGTGTTCTTTCCAACTACCATAAAAGTCTATCACGTAACCCCTCAACATGTCTTCCAAAATCTGTATAACCCACTTAGATTGCCCATCAGACTGTGGGTGAAAAGCCGTGCTAAAATTCAATCGTGTCCCTAAAGCCTCATGCAACTTTTTCCAAAATCGAGATGTGAACCGAGGGTCCCAATTAGAAATAATGGACAATAGTACACCATGAAGCCTCAGTCTTAGAGATGTACAACCTTGCCAACCTATGAAGAGAGTAGTCAATACGAACAGGCAGAAAATGGGCTGACTTGGTCTCCACTATAACCCAAACTGAATCTTTCTTAGTAGGCGTCAAAGGCAAACCACTAACAAAGTCCATGGTCACGCGCTCCCATTTCCACTGAGGGATTTGAATAGGCTGTAACAAACCCGAAGGAAATTGGTGCTCAACTTTCACTTGCTGGCACGTCAAACACTTACAAACTCAGTTACATCTCGCTTAAGCCCTGGCCACCAATACAACTCTCTCAAGTCTTGGTACATCTTATTCCCTCCAAGATGCATAGTGTATGGGCTACTATGCACTTCCCGAAGTATGGATTGCCTCAACTCTTGATCATCAGGTACACTGTATTTTCCATGGAAGCAAGAAGCTCCAACAGAATTAGGGCTAAAGTCGGTAGTCTTACCTTCCTCAACTTGTCTGAAACGAGATGCTAGTGACACATCAGTAGATTGGTTTGATCGAATCTCGTCCACTAAGGTAGGTCTCACTTGCAACTCCGCAAGCAAACCTCCATCATCAATTAAACTCAACTTTGTGAAGATCACCCTCAAATCGGTCATCGACTTTCTACTCAGTGCATCGGCAACAATATTCGCCTTTCCATGATGGTACTCAATGGTAAAATCATACTCAATGGTACAATCGGGGTTTTAAACTCATCTGATGAGAGACAACCTCACTAATGGAAATCCAAAGTTCCAAACTTGACTTTCTGGGAGGCATCCCCCCATCTGCTTAGCCCTTCTATCCTTAAGAGGGGAGACAACCCCCTTAACTTAACATGAATGTCCTTTTAACTTAACCCAAGTCTTCATGGGAAGTTGGTAATCGTCACGTCAAGAATGAGTAGCTTATCAAAATCTACCACGTCTAAGAAACTTACCTGATACTCCTTCAACCTTGGACTCTTCTAGTTCATGTTTGGTTAGTTCCTAACCAACTTTCTGATTAACACTAATAATTTGTGACTCGAGTAGATTAGTAATTATTTTTGGTATTTGGCTTAATATCAGTTTTCCCTGAACTGCAATCCCTTGGGTACGATCCTCGGAATACTTACCAAGTGTTTCGTTGTAAACAAACTATATTACAACCTGACTCGTATACTTGTGAACACCGCCTCAAATTCATATCGTTAGTTGCAGTATTCACACTCGGGATGTTAACACGTCCAGAGGCGGCCACTTTCCTTATAACTCAACTAGTACGAGTCCACATTGGTCGCTGAAGGTGTTTTGCTTCCTAGCGTGGCCTCATACCTCATAATAATCCTTTTTCGTAACCATCATTTTTTTTCACTTATTACCCTAATCTGACTAGGAATCCATGTCTACTTATGTCCATATCATGGGCCGCCCATTCTATACGCCAAAAATGCATTTGGACGACTACTACTACTCAGTCAAACATTTCTCCCTATAGTTCCCTAACAGTTCCTATTATAGAGGGTCATTTAAACATAACATTCTTTGTTGCCTATTCTATACGCCAAGATGGGCCTTTTTGGGTGAACACTTTTTTGCCTATTGTTTTTCTGAATAACTGTGCACCTAATCCAGAGACTTTTACACTTACCATTATTCTTCGAATTGTCATACTTAACTTAGCCATAATTTTTGCTCCTTCCTAATACGCTAGACTAAGGAGTCACTAACGCGCTCGGAGAGCAACTTATACTTAATCCAATCCTAACGTTGGACACTTAAAACTATCCTCTTAAGGATTGTTCCTATGAACTATATTTCAAACTTTCAGGACTTTTGACCTGCTGCGTACATGCACATTAAAACAACTAATTTATGAAACAATTTTTAAAGTCCGATTTTACTACAAGTATACAAGTCAGTTGTAATATTTATAGTGTTACAATGAAACACCGAAGTATTCCAATGACCGAACCCAAAAAAAGAGGCAATTGAGCAATAACTAGTATACACAATAGAGGCTAAATGGCTACTAATACGATTTTATATTACAGCGATTCATTATAGATAAGTTTGCAAGAAAATTTAATATTCTACTCTAGAGACTAAATTGCAAGAATTGTAAAGTAGAGGGACTATCTGACAAATGACTAATGGGGGTTGGTTGACTTCAATGTTGTTAACCAAATCTCGGACTAGGGACATAAATTGCGTAAATTACCAAGTGACTCCATTTTATCTTCCTATCTCAATTTTACTGACTTAGACAGATTAGGCTCAGTTTATCTTCTGATCTCACCAGTTAATCCTAGACTAACGAACGGGTGCGCGACAAGATTACGTTCCGATCTCACTTTATCTTAATCTTTCCTTAGGGGCGTCACTACCTAAGTTCTTAGTTCTATTCAAACTTGTAACACCCCTAACCCGTACCCGTTGCCGTAACAGGGTTTTGGAGTATTACCAGAACATTTAGAACATTTTTCTATTAAACTACGTAAATTTTCTATTCATTTACTGAGATCATCCATAATGTCCCTTGATCGGGCCTCGAGGCCCAATACGAGCATTAGAATCGAACCGAGACTTAAACGGAACCTCTAAGAATTTTTCGCAAAATTACAATTTTTTTTCAAAGGTACATGACTCACACGCCTGTGAGGTCCAAGGGACACGCCCATGTGACCCTAGAACATGCCTGTGCTACAGGCCGTGTTCGATTTAGGTTGCTCTCTAACTTGCGCCACACGGCCATGCCACACGCCCGTGTTGCACACACGGCTGAGACACACACCCGTGTCTCTGCCTGTGTGCCCAATTCTAAGCATTTTGTTTCTCAAAATTAAGGTGAAGGGGACACACGGCCTAACTACATGCCCGTGTTACCAGGCTGTGTGTCACACACGGTCTAGACACACGCCCGTGTGTCTGCCCGTGTGGACAAAATGAAGCCATTTCTAGCTTCATTTCTCACCCAAAATTTCACCCAAGACCTGCACTTGAAACACACATCCAATACCAACCAATTCAAGCATTCAAATTGGCCAATTTCTATCATTCACAAGGCATATCACTACAAGCATACATGATCACAACCTTACCTTAGTTTAACTTAGGCATTCCCAACATTGATCACATATTTTTAACATAACACATGCGTATATATGTATATCATACTAATCTACTTAGTCATACCAAAATGAATCAATACTAGCCATTCCAATGGCTAGGTTATAAAATAACATTTTAGCCAATATTGGCCAAGTTTTCCTATACATGCCATTATACCCAAAATGACTTCACTAAATATACCCAAAATGCTAGTTGATAGTGTGTCGATGCTCCAATGATCTTCCAACCTTCACGAGCTTCTGAGCATTATAAAAAAAGGGAAAAATAAATGGATTAAGCATTACATACAAACACAACATTCAATTAACATAATTACATGTTCAATTAAGTTACACAAACTTACCTCGACACTTGTTCGCGTAATAATCTACTAATCCGAAATCTTTTCTTTTCCTCGATCTAGCCTCGAGTTTGTGTTTTCTGGATCTATGTAAATGAATTTAACTATAAATTTCATACATTTCATATTTAAATGGACTCAATTTACGTCCGAGGAAAAATTACCATTTTGCCCCTAACTTTTCCATAAATTCTAATTTTATCCCTAGGCCCGGAAAATGAAACTTGTGCAAATTAAACCCTATTCCAAGCCTAACCAAAGCCCCATTACAAAATTTACAGGACATGTATTCATAAAATTTCATAATTTTTCCTTTAATTTCACAAGTTTACGTTTTAGTCCCTAAATCATGTTTTCATTAAAAAATCACTTTGTAAAAGTTGTTTATCTATCAATAATCTTTCATTTTCTACCATAAATTTCTAATTTCCAGCATATACATCCATGACCCATTTTCCATACTTTGATAACTTTTCAAATTAATCCCCCAAATAGATAGTTTAGACTATCCCAATTCCAAAAATATAAAAATCATTAAAAACGGGACAAGGAAACTTACCCAATTAAGCCTTGAAAGTTTCCCCTCTCTCTCCTAGGGTTTCCATAAAATTTTAGGTTGAAGATGACAATAATAAGATGATATTTTCTTTTATCATCTTTTAATTAATTAAATTTTTGCTATTTCTAATTTAGTCCTTGACCTTTTTCTATAATTTCATGGATGAGTCACCATGAAAAATCTACATACTTTTCTTAATGGTATAATTATAATATAAGGACCTCTAGTTTTGAATTCCATAGCTATTTGATCCTTATAGCTACTAGAATTCAACTTTCACATTTTATGCGATTTAGTCCTTGTAATTAGGCACTAAATTGATACAATTTTCATGTTAAAATTTTCACATGTCACGTCTATCATATTATGGGCCATATAATAAAATAAAAATAAATCATATATTGGGTCAGATCTGTGGTCTCGAAACCACTGTTCCGATTTCACTGAAAAATGGGTTGTTACAACTCTCCCCCTTTAGGGATTTTCGTCCTCGAAAATCTTACCAGTAAAAAGATTCAGGTATTGCTTCCTAATAGTTTCCTCCGGCTCCCAGGTAGCCTCTTCTATACCGTGTCGTTGCCAAAGAACTTTTACCAAAGCTACCTTTTTATTTCTTAACTCTTTTGTTTCCCGAGCTAAGATTTTGATTGGTTCCTCACCATATGTCATATCAGGCTAAATCTCTACCTCTGTCGGAGATAACATGTGAAGGGTCGGATCGATATCGCCGTAGCATAGACATATGAAAAACATTACGAATTCGATCAGGCTCTGGTGGTAAAGCTAACCGATATACGACCGATCCATTTCTTTTAGTAATCCCATACGGTCCAATGAACCGTGGACTCAATTTTCCTTTACGACCAAACCGGAGTACTTTCTTCCAAGGCGACACTTTCAAGAATACCTTGTCACCAACCTAAAATTCTATCTCTTTTCTTTTCAAATCAGCATAAGACTTTTGTCGATTAGAGGCTGCTTTCAAACTGTCTCGAATTACCCTCACTTTTTCCTCGATCTCTCGAACCAAGTCAACTCCGTGTAAGTTTTTCTCACTTAGTTCTGTCCAATACAATGGAGTTCTACATTTGCGACCATACAAGGCTTCATACGGTGCCATTTTAATACTAGACTGATAATTGTTATTATAAGCAAATTCAACTAAAGGCAAATACCTTTCCTAGTTACCTTCAAACTCAAGGACACAACACCGAAGCATATCTTCCAAGATTTGTATTACCCGTTTAGATTGACCATTTGTTTGGGATGAAATGCAGTGCTAAAGTGTAACTGAGTACACAGAGCTTCTTGCAATTTACTCCAGAATCGAGATGTAAACCGAGGATCTCTATCTGAAATGATGAAGATAGGCACTCCATGCAATTTGACAATCTCAGAAACATATAACTCAGCCAATATATCCAAGGAATAATCCATACGTACTGGAATAAAGTGTGTAGACTTTGTCAACCGATCAACAATTACCCAAATGGCATCTTTCTTCTTTGGAGACAGGGGTAATCCCGATACAAAGTCCATAGTAATTCTTTCCCATTTCCATTCCGGTATCGTAACTTCAGTTGTAATAGTCAGTAAGGCAAGCGATGTTCACTTTTACTGGCGACATATCAAACATTTAGATACAAATTCAGAAATATCTCATTTTATTCCCGGCCACCAGTACATCTTTTTCAGATCATTATACATTTTATTACTACCAGGATGCATAGACATGTTACTATTATGAGCTGCATTCAAAATCTTCTGTATAGTTTCGAACTTTTCGGTACACATACTTTGCCTCTGAATAACAAACAACCATCAGTCCCGATCTAAAATTCTGAGTCAGGAGTCGGTTCACTTTGTACACGTCTTGTCTGCAACTTGCTATCATTTTTCTGGGCTTTAAAAAATTGCTATAAAAACATTGGTCTAGCTTTTAACTCAGCTAGGATTGAACCATCATCAGACAACGACAATCGAGTATTCATTGCTCGTAAAGCATACAGGGATTTTTTACTCAATGCATCTGCCACTATATTGGCCTTTTGATAAACCGTAAAAGTAACATATTTTAAGCCCACATTTAGCATGCTTTTGGATGAACTATCCCTTGATTTATGTAAAAAGGTGCTCTTAATCCTTTCTTTTCATGTTATATACTTAGGAAAGCACCGGAGGATGAAAAGAACAAGAAACGGGCTTAAAATAGGCCAAATGGGCCAAAGCACAAAATCGACACGGCCTAGACCTAAGACCACACGGTCGTGCCTCCTTTATAATCTCGAACACGGCCTGGCCACGATTTACACGGCCGTGCCTCATCAACGAAGTCCACACAGCCTGGCCACGACTTACACGGGCGTGTGCTAGAGGCTGTGCCCCTGCCGTGGCAAAGAGAAATTTCAATCGGATTTGGATACTTAGGGGCAAAGAAACACATTCCAAAAGCCTATAAATACACCCTAAGTATGACCTGAAAGGGAGGCCCAAAGCTATCATTTAGGGGCATCTTGCTAGGCCAGAGAGGGCAGATTTGTGGGGATTCGCTCAGGGTTAGCCAGTTGATCCATCTCAAGAAGCCAGAATTATACTCAAGACGGAGGATCTCCTTTTCAATTCCTTCAGGGGGTTTTAGGGATTTCTTATGTTTTGTTTTATCTTTTCTTCTGAGATGTTTTCTTTTATTGTTATGAACTAAACCCTCAGATACCTGAAGGGGATGGAACTTAGATGAATCTTGTTATCGTTTGCTGAACTATATGATAAATATTTGATTTGTTCTTAATTATGTGTTCTTAATTCTTGTGTTGATATTTTGCGGATATCAATTCAAGTTTGATGTGCTTAGGGGGATGAGCAAAAGTCCCCGCCTAAGAGTAGATCTAGCATAGTTAAGCGGAGTTGATCGCATACGCCTAGAGAGAGGGGTGACGAGGCGCGTTGCGGATTAGGGGTGAAACCTAAAATGGGAGTCCATAGATCGGGGTAATGCAATTCTAGGGGTTTTAATTAGAAAGATATTTCAATTAATCAACCTAGGGTTAGACGTTATTAAGCCTCGAGAGAGGGTTTAATATAAATTAGGGAATCTTACGGATCAAGTCAAGTGAATACATAAATGCAGTTGAGTTAGATAACAAGTGGGATTCTTCCTTGGGTGTCGTCTTAATTAATTGGTTTTTCCTCAAGTATTCTCCCAAATTTATTCTTCTTTGTCTTAGAGTCTTCAATCTAGTAGTTAATTAATTTAGATTAAACAACCATTCACTTAATTCTTAGGCTAAATAATAGAAAGAAAGTTAGTATTAGTACTTTTAGTTCCTTTGGGTTCGATAATCTGGTCTTGCCTAAGCTATACTACTGTTCGATAGGTGCACTTGCCTCAATCATTGTCAGAGTTAGTTTCCAGGTTCGATCATTCTCTTTTTAAATTTTAAAACTCGACAGACATACGATCAAGTTTTTGGCGCCGTTGCCGGGGAGCTAAAATATTAAGAACGCTCAATTTTTATTACTCTAGCCATATTTTATTTTTTCAATTAAATTTTATTTTTATTTTGCTAATTTTTCTTTTATTTGCTTCTGTCAGAAAAATTTTAGTTTATAGAGGAGATGGCACTGAATAACTACCAGTGGCAAGTTATGAGGACAAAGCCAACAAAAGCAGCTGATATCTACAACCTCGACCCAATAACCAGGATATCAACCCAGTTAGAGATGTTACATAAAAAATTTGATGGTTTATACGGTTCCTCATAGGCACATCCAGTTATGCAGTGTGAAACAAGCGGAGGCGTGGCGAATCCTGAGTACCCACCCTACGGACATGGCATGAAAAGCGAACAAGTCAACTATATGGGTAACTATGCTAGACCTCAAAATAATTTTTATGATAACACTTATAATGCAGGTTGGAGGTACCATCCCAATTTCTCGTGGGATGATCAAAGTAGCCAAAGACCGGAACTTCCTCCAAATTTTCAACAACCACCTCACCAACAGGAAGAGGAGTCGAACCTTGAGGAGATGCTGACAAAATTCATGGCAGCTACAGATAACCGTCTCCAAGACACTGAGACCACCCTTAAGAATCAATAGGCATCAATCAAAGGGATCGAGAGCCAAGTTGGGGAACTTACTAAGACAGTTGGACAACTTACTAACACAGTTGGTGTAATACCCCTAACCCATATCCGTCGCCAGATTAGGGTTACAAGTATTACCAGAAGAACTTTACTTTCGCAATGCCCAAGTAACCACATAAAACTCAATCAAATTCCATTTCATGCAAACATCTCGTTTATTATCCAATTTACATATCCATACCTAAATAGCCATGATATAAAATTTAACAAGGAGCATTACAAATTAACTTATAGCAAGGTCGAACTTTAACAACATTAATACCATAATTGATTTTACCAATATTTACTTAAGCACAAAAACATGGCCATTTTCGTATGGCATATGTATACATATAATTACAAGTCTTTCAAACATGTCCCAAAAGTGTTAAAACTATACATGCCATAATAAACCAAAATGAAATATCGACAAAAATACCAAGGCAAGTGATAGTATGATAATCTTCCAAATTGATCCCCAAGCACAGCCAAGCTCCAAAAGAGAGATCTACAAATGCAAACCACCAAGAACAAAATAAGCTTCCGTAGCTTAGTATGATTAAGCAATTTATACACTTAGATATATATATATATATATATATATAAGTCTATTCAAAATTTTGTAATAGACTTACTAATATTATCCATACCAAACTTCACCATAAAGTAAAATATTTCAAACCAACACATGTCCACAAGTAAGTTTATAATAACTTCCATAAACCATCATCTCATAATGGTAATCTATCACACATATTATAAGATTTCATATTCTTCTATTTACCTTCCAAAACCATTAAAAGTCTTAAGATAATAAGTATAGTACATACATTTAATTCAACTTTCCTTTCCAGGCTTAACTGATCAAACACAACAAATAACAATATACTCATAAACATTCATATACTTAATATCACTAGTAATAAAATTTCCCATCGAATCTCATACCTGCACACTTAGTAATAATGTTTAGTAACGTATCGCTCACATAGAGCCGTTACTTGTGCCTCTCGTAACGTATCGCTCACACAGAGCCGTTACCTAATACATATTGTAACGTATCGCTCACATAGAGTCATTACTCAATCATTTGTACTCAAGGTACTTAATATAACTTGTCAACCATTCAAATATAAAACTTCATGTACACATCCCATCTACCTTATTTCCACACATATGCATATCCCTATGCGAATAACATTTATGCTTAAGCAAATCAAATTTTATATTACATTCGACTTAGGCAATATCAATCATCCACGAATCCATGTAGTCTATTTTCATTATTCAACTTCAATATTTCACCTATCTAAAAGCATCACAACATGTAAACACATATATCATGCCATATCCTTAACACCCACATATATCCACACATTCAGCTAAAGTACAATAAAATCATTTGTACATTCGGCTATGCCTATTTTATACACTTATTACCATTCAAAATAAAGCATATAATAAGGTATAAAATTCAAATTAATTCAATTGCTTAAATCATACCTCAAAAAGCGACGATTCAAGATTTCCCGGCTACTCGTTTAGTTTTGCCTTTCCCCGATCTAAACCCGTTTCTTTATGATCTTGATCTAAAATGTCAAATTGAACCTTTTCAATTACATTTTCATTCAATTAAATCCAATTATACAAAATTATGCAATTTACCAACTCACCCTTGACATTTACAACCTATTTCATTTAGTCCTTAATGCACCAAAACACAAAATACAACTAATTGAGATTACTCCTCAATGACCGAATGATCACTAAACCCCTACAAGTCTCCATAAACCTCCCTTCTAACATTTTAATCCTCTCACTATTTAATTTATGCAATTAAAACCTTAATACATAATTCAATCAATAACCACATCAAAATATAAGCATTCATCCATGGCCAATTATACTATTTCACTATATATATATATATATAAACAAACAATTAAGGAAGAAAAAACCTCATAAACGGTCATTTCAACATTCGGCCGAATGTAAGGGTATCTTCATGCTCAAATTGAAACAACCTTCCTATCATTCATACAAGCTTAAATCACTACTCTCTATTTCATCTAAATTTTCTATCTCCCTTCATCTCATATTCATTAACACAACAAGCTATAATTATTTCCTATGGCCGAATCTCAACATGCCTAAATTCAAAAATTTCAACATGCTTTCGGTAATATTCAAAGTAACCAACTCATTTACATATAGATTTTCTAATTTAAAACTCAATTACTCACCTTACCTCCACATGCATGGCCGAATGAAGGAGGATGAAATTTTTTTCTTTCCTTTGAAGGAAATTTCGGTGAAGAAGATGAAGGAAAGAAAGAGAGAATGGGTTTTTCTTATCTTTATTTTATTATATTCATATCATACATATTATCATATTCATAAAATATGATTTTAATATTATAAAATACTAAAAGAAATCCTCCCCCATCATCATTGCCGTCCACTTACATGAAATGTGGAAATTTGACATGCAAGTCCCTGCATTAAATAAAACAATTCAATTACTTTTTTAATTTCATGCACACTTTTTTTACCACTTTAGCCATTTGATCCTTTTATTAAATTAAACATCCAAACAATTAATTTATACTAGAATATTTTTACTCATGCACAAACACTTAACATAGACATTAAATAAATCAAGATAATATTTTTCTAATTCGGATTCGTGGTCCCGAAACCACCATTCTGATTAGGGTCAAACTCGGACTGTTATAGTTGGACAACTTGCAAAGATAATCTCAGAACAACTACAAGAAAACTTGCCAAGCAACACTAAAACTAACCCAAAAGAGCAAATTCAAGCCGTAACGGCTCATGACAGTGAAAGGTTAGTGGAATCTGACCCAAGGCAAGTGCCTGTGGTAAGTGAAGGTAAGGTTGAGGTAAGCCATAATTTACCAAACCCAGTGATTTCAGAGTACCAATCCCGTGTGCCATACCCCGGTGCGACAAAGAAAGACCACACAGAGGAACAACTCGGTAAGCCTCTTAAACTTTCAAAGAAATTTCATATTAACTTGTCGTTTCTAGAAGCTCTTTCGCAGAGGCCAGATCCTAGACCTCGTGTCAATAAAGAAGAAATTCATGAGGGACGAAGGCTTTGGATCGATGAACTAGACGAATGGAAGACACATTTCAAGGAGAGACTAAAAACACACAAAGCAAAAACGAGGCAACTCCATGACGAACTTAATAATGGGACAACCCAGCTTAATATAGGAGATCAGGTACTCAAAATCTTCCCATATGGAACGGTCGAGGTAACACATTATAATTTCGGCACTTTTGAGGAAAACATTACTCGATTTAAATTATTTATCAAAAACTGAATTAATCGCATGAGAAAGGATTTTCACCTCCTCAAACCACCCTGATAATGCGAATTAGAGGTAAGTCTAGCTCAAGACTTTAAACGAGCGCTTCTCGGGAGGCAACCCGAGCACTAACCCTACTAATTAGTTTAGTTTGATTTCTTTTCATATTTAGGCGCAGGTTTTCATACCCACACGGCCTTGCACACGACCGTGGCTATGGCCGTGTGGGCACCATAGGTAGGTAAAAGGGCGTGGCCGTAGACGTATGGCAACAGGACAAAATTTTTCCCAAAACACGAGCTGCATCTCTATTTAAACCCCCATTCTTCTTTTTTCTTTCACCTTCCATTATTTACTTTTATTTCTTTTATTTTTCTTTTATTTTCTTTATTATTTTCTTCTTATTCTTCATGCCATTTAGATTTAGCTTAGGATACAATAAAATCCGACCGGCTACTTCGAGGATTCAAATTCAAACGGTTCAAGGCGCTCCCCCACGTTCACCTTTGCCAATTCCTATCCGGTTTCTTTTCATTGACTCCATCCAAAATCCAGGAAGTTTCACCTCTCTCCCTATCTTATGATTTTATTATTATTTTTCTATTATCTATCTTTGAACATTAAGGGCAATGTACATCTTAAGTGTGGGGGGTTAACTATAGTATCATTTGAAAATCCCTGAATTATGTATTGTCTTAAAGTAAGTTTCTCATATTATGATTAGAATGAAAATTTCCCTGATTTATGATTTTTGTTAATGTGTCTTGGATTAAGTCATTGATAATTGTGCATTGATGATTGAATTCTAAGAATACTAGAGAATCAAGCATGATAAGTCTATTTTTCAGAAAATAAAAAATTTTCTAGGTTGTCTACCTGAATTTGAATATTACTTTGAAGTTTGAAATTTATGAGGTTGACATCAAAATACCCATAATTTTTGTGAGATTTTGAGCCTTATTAAGCATAAATTCTTTTTCTTGCTCACTTCATTGATTATGAGTGTGTCAACATTGATTTGTTATTCTAGAACTTGCATCGATTATACATGTCGAGACCACACCCTTGATTTGATATACAGAAATGATAAATGCACCTAGGATTTAACCCACTTACTCCACTAAAAACTTACCTTCATAATTAACCCCTAGTGAACCCTTTTTAATCCTAACAACCTTTTTATTGACTTACCCACTAATACTAACCCAAAACCCTTTGTATTTGTTATCACCATCCTTTTTAAACTACCCTTATATCGAGATTTGATTTGATTAATAGCCTAACTATGTTTTTTATTTTAGTAATTTATCCTTTGTTATGTATTTATGATGTAAAAAAAATCAATCAAAAGTTTATTCATTATTAGTTTTGTGATTAAAGAGCTTATACGTTTGAATTCCAAATATTGAAGAAGAAGCTCGTAGTATTAGTATTTTTCAAATTGATGTAATCACTTTTATTTAGTTCGTTATTTCTGGTTAGGTAATTTGTCAATTCAATCTCGACTCTAACCCTCTATTTCAGCCTTTAACCACACCTTTAACCCAAGCCCCATTACAACCCTGTTAAAGACCTTTTGATTTGTGTATCATCTCATTTAATAGTGGTGGAGATTTGATTTTCATGCAAGCCTATGGGATTAACTTTTCATGTTTGACATTTGAGTGCTTAATTCTGAACCTTAAACACCTTGAGTGATTTGAGTGAATCTTTAGTAAGGATGTCAATTCTTGTCGGTTTTGAACCAGAGGTAATTATTTAGATGAGGGAAAACACCTATGTTTTGTGCTACAAATGTATGACTTAGACTGTTTGAATCTTTAGGACTCTTTGAGTTGAATTATCCATGTATAAATTATCCTTGAATTATGATGAAACATTATTAATGACTATTATGAATTATGGAAAGTTTGTTTTAATTGTAAGTTGAGAATTTTGCTTGAGGACAAGCAAAAGCTTATGTTTGGGGGTATTTGATAAACCGTAAAAGCAACATATTTTAAGCCCACATTTAGCATGCTTTTGGATGAATTATCCCTTGATTTATGTAAAAAGGTGCTCTTAATCCTTTCTTTTCATGTTATATACTCAGGAAAGCACCGGAGGATGAAAAGAACAAGAAACGGGCTTAAAATCGGCCAAATGGGCCAAAGCACGAAATCGACACGGCCTGGACCTAAGACCATACGACTGTGCCTCCTTTATAATCTCGAACACGGCCTGGCCACGATTTACATGGCCGTGCCTCATCAACGAAGTCCACACAGCCTGGCCACGACTTACACGGGCGTGTGCCAGAGGTCGTGCCCCTGCCGTGGCAAAGAGCAATTTCAATCGGATTTGGATACTTAGGGGCAAAGAAACACATTCCAAAAGCCTATAAATACACCCTAAGTATGACCTGAAAGGGAGGCCCAAAGCTATCGTTTAGGGGCGTCTTGCTAGGCCAGAGAGGGCAGATTTGTGGGGATTTGCTCAGGGATAGCCAGTTGATCCATCTCAAGAAGCCAAAATTATACTCAAGACGGAGGATCTCCTCTTCAATTCCTTCAGGGGGTTTTAGGGATTTCTTATGTTTTGTTTTATCTTTTCTTCTGAGATGTTTTCTTTTATTGTTATGAACTAAACCCTCAGATACTTGAAGGGGATGGAACTTAAATGAATCTTGTTATCGTTTGCTGAACTATATGATAAATATTTGATTTGTTCTTAATTATGTGTTCTTAATTCTTGTGTTGATATTTCGCGGATATCAATCCAAGTTTGATGTGCTTAGGTGGAGGAGAAAAAGTCCCTGCCTAAGAGTAGATCTAGCATAGTTAAGCGGAGTTGATCGCACACCTAGAGATAGGGTGACGATGCGTTGCCGGATTAGGGTGAAACCTAATATGGGAGTTCATAGATCGAGTTAATGTAATTCTAGGGGTTTTAATTAGAAAGAGATTTCAATTAATCAACCTAGGGTTAGACGCTATTCGCCTCGAGAGAGGGTTTAATATAAATTAGGGAATCTTACGGATCAAGTCAAGTGAATACATCGTCTGGTTCAGAGTTAGATAAAAAGTGAAGTCTAGGTGGATTCTTCCTTGGATGTCGTCTTAATTAATTGGTTTTTCCTCAAGTATTCTCCCAAATTCATTCTTCTTTGTCTTAGAGTCTTTAGTCTAGTAGTTAATTAATTTAGATTAAACAACCATTCGTGATCGCTGTGAAGTCAAAGTTTTAAATTTATAAAGATAATGATCGAACCTGGAAACTAACTATGACAACGATTGAGGCAAGCGCACCTATCGAACAGTAGTATAGTTTAGGCAAGACCGGATTGTCGAACCCAAAGGAACTAAAAGTACTAATACTAACTTTCTTTTTATTATTTAGCCTAAGAATTAAGAAAATGGTTGTTTAACCTACTAAACTTAAAGACTCTAATACAAAGAAGAATGAATTTGGGGAAATAACTTGAGGAAAAACCAATTAATTAAGACGACACCCAAGGAAGAATCCACCTAGACTTCACTTTTTATCTAACTCTGAACCAGACAATTTATTCACTTGACTTGATCCGTAGGATTCCCTAATTTATATTAAACCCTCTCTCGAGGCGAATAACGTCTAACCCTAGGTTGATTAATTAAAATCTCTTTCTAATTAAAACCCTAGAATTGCATTAACTCGATCTATGGACTCGATATTAGGTTTCACCCTAATGCAACAACGTCACCCTATCTCTAGGCGCGATCAACTCCACTTAACTATGCTAGATCTACTCTTAGGCAGGACTTTTGCTCCTCCACCTAAGCACATCCAACTTGAATTAATATCCGCGAAATATCAACACAAGAATTAAGAACACATAATTAAGAACAAATCAAATATTTATCATATAGTTCAAACAAACGATAACAAGATTCATCTAAGTTTCATCCTCTCAGGTATCCGAGGGTTTAGTTCATAACAATAAAAGAAAACATCTCGTGAAGAAAAGATAAAACAAAACATAAGAAATCCCTAAAACCCCTGAAGGAATTGAAGAGGAGATCCTCCGTCTTGAGTAGAATTCCAGCTTCTTGAGGTGAATCAACTGGCTATCCCCGAGCGAATTCCCACAAATCTGCCTTCTCTGGCCTAGCAAGACGCCCTTAAATGGTAGCTTTAGGCTCCCGTCGACTCCCCCCTTTTAGGTCATACTTAGGGTGTATTTATAGGCTTTTGGAATGTGTTTCTTTGCCCCTGAGTATCCAAATCCGATTAAAATTGCTCTTTTCTGCGGCAGGGACACGACCATGGCACACGCCCGTGTGAATCGTCTTTAGGCCGTGTTCAGACTTCATTAATGAGGCACGACCGTGTATTTCGTGGCTTAGACCGTGTTCGAGATTATTGAGGAGGCACGGCCGTGTGGTATTGGGCGCAGGCCGTGTTGATTTTGTGCTTTGGCCCATTTGGCTCGTTTTAAGCTCGTTTCTTGTTCTTTTCATCCTCCGGTGCTTTCCTGAGTATAAAACATGAAAAGAAAGGATTAAGGGCACCTTTTTACATAAATCAAAGGATAAATCATCCAAAAGTATGCTAAATGTGGGATTAAAATATGTTACTTTTACGGTTTATCACATACCCCCACACTTAAGCTTTTGCTTGTCCTCAAGCAAAATTCTCAACTTACAATTAAAACGAACTTTCCATGATTCAATATTCCTATCAACAATATCTCATCATAATTCATAGATAATTTATACATGGATAATTTAACTCAAAGAGTCCTAAAGATTCAAACAATCTAAGTCATACATTTGTAGCACATAACATAGGTGTTTCCCCTCATCTAAATAATTACCTCTGATTCAAAATCTAAAAGGGTTGACGTCCTCACTAAAGATTCACTCAAATCACTCGAAGTGTTTAAGGTTCAGAATTAAGCACTCAAATGTCAAACCTGAAAAGTTAATCCCATAGGCTTGCATGAAAATCAAATCTCCACCACTGTAATATGAGATGATGCACAAATCAAAAGGTCTTTGAAAGGGTTGTAATGGGGTTTGGGTTAAAGGTGTGGTTAAAGGCTAAATTAGAGGGTTGGAATCGAGATCGACCTGAAAAATTACCTAACTAGAAACAATGAACTAAATAAAAGTAATTACATCAACTGAAGGCTAATAATACTAATAATATGAGCTTCTTCTTCAATATTTGGAATTCAAACGTATAAGCTCATTTAATCACAAAACCAATAATGAATAATGAATATACTTTTGATTTTTTTAAGAACAAATCATAAATACATAACAAAAAATAAATTACTAAAATAAAAAAAAACATAGTTAGGCTATTAATCAAATCAAATCTCGATATAAGGGTAGTCAAAAGGAATGGTGATAACAAAAACAAAGGGTTTCTGGGTTAAAATTAGTGGGTGAGTCAATAAAAAGGGTTGTTAGGATTAAAAGTGGTTCACTAGGGGTTAATTATGAAGGTAGGTTTTTAGTGGAGTAAGTGGGTTAAATCCTAGGTGGCTTTATCATTTCTGTATATCAAATCAAAGGTGTAGTCTCGACATGTATAATCGATGCAAGTTCTAGAATAACAAATCAATGTTGACACACTCATAATCAATGAAGTGAGCAAGAAAAAGAATTTATGCTCTATAAGGCTCAAAATCTCACAAAAATTATGGGTATTTTGATATCAACCTTGTAAATTTCAAACTTCAAAGTAATATTCAAATTCAGGTAGACAACCTTTTTTTTTTGAAAAATAGACTTATCATGCTTGATTCTCTAGTATTCTTAGAATTTAATCATCAATGCACAATTATCAATGACTTAATCTAAAACATATCAATAAAAATCATCAATCATGGAAATTTCATTCTAATGATAATATGAGAAATTTACTTTTAAGACAAGGCATAATTCAGGGATTTGAGAACAATGCAAAAAGTTTGGTACCTAATTTCAGGAATTTGATAATAATGAAAAAATTAGACACATTTTTAGGTTGTTCACCCCCCCACACTTAAGATGTACATTGCCCTCAATGTACAAAGATAGATAAGAAAATTATAAAATCATAAGATGTGGAGAGAAGTGAAACTTCCTGAATTTTGGATGAAGTTAATGAAAAGAAACCGGATAGGATTAGAGGTGAACGTGGGGAAGCGCCTCGAACCGTTTAAACTTGAATCCTCAAAGTAGCCGGTCTGATTTTATTGTATCCTAATCTAAATCTAAATGGCATGAAGAATAAGAGGAAGATAATAAAGAAAATAAAAATAAAAATAAAAATAAAAGTAAATAATGGAAAATGAAAGAAGAAAGACAGCTGGAAAAGTAAAAGGAAGAAGGGGGTTAAATAGAAATTATGGATCTGGTGGTTGCCCCCGCCCTTGTACCTTCCTACGGTGGCCACACGGCCACGGCCACGACCGTGTACAAGGCCGTATGGTATGGAAATCTGTACCTTGGTTAGTTTATGGTTAGGTGCTAAAAGAAAAAATAAAAGAATGTAAAAATTATTAGGGTTAGTGCTCGGGTTGCCTCCCGAGAAGCGCTCGTTTATAGTCTTAAGCTAGACTTTACCTCTCATTCGTATGGTCATGGTGGTTTGAGGAGGTGAAAATCCTTTCTCATGCGATCAATTCGGTTATTGATATAAAATTTAAGTTGAGTAATGTTTTCCTCAAAAGTGCCAAAATTAGAATGTGTTACCTCGACTAGTTCCATGCAGGAAGATTTTGAGTACTGATCTCCTATCTTAAGTGGGTTGTCCCATTATTAAGTTAAATCGTGGAGTTGCCTCGTTTTTGCTTCGTGTGTTTTTAGTCTCTCCTTCAAGTGTGTCTTCCATTCGTCTAGTTCATCGATCCAAAGCCTTCGTTCCTCATGAATTTCTTCTTTACCGACATGAGGTCTAGGATCTGGCATCTGCGAAAGAGCTTCTAGAAACGACAAGTTAATAAGAAATTTCTTTGAAAGTTTAAGAGACTTACCGAGTTGTTCCTCTATGTGGTCTTTCTTTAATGCTTCGGGATATGGTATGCGAGGTTGGTACTCTTTGATTACCGGTTTTGGCTTATTATTACTTACCTCAACCTTACCTTCTTTGACCACATTCTCTTGCTTTGAATTGGGCTCGTCTAACCATTCACTTTCTTGAGCTGATATGGCTTGGATTTGCTCCTTTGGGTTAATCTCAGTGTTGCTTGGTAGACGCCCTTGTGGTCGTTCGGAAATTATCTTTGCGAGTTGTCCAACTATGTTAGTAAGTTGTCCAACTGTCTTAGTGAGTTCCCCAACTTGGCTCTCGATCCCTTTAATTGATGCTGTTGATTCCTAAGGGTGGTCTCCGTGGCTTGGAGACGGGTTTTCAATTGCTGCCATGAATTTTGTCAGCATCTCCTCGAGGTTCGACTCCTCTTCCTGTTGGTAAGGTGGTTGTTGAAAATTTGGAGGAAGTTCCGGTCCTTGGCTACTTTGATCATCCCATGAGAAATTTGGATGGTACCTCCAACCTGCATTTTAAGTGTCACTATAAAAATTATTTTGAGGTCTAGAATAGTTACCCATATAGTGGACTTGTTCGTTCTCTATGCCATATCCGTAGGGTGGGTACTCAAGATTCGCCACGCCTCCACTTGTTTCGTACTACATAACTGGATGTATCTGTGAAGAACACAAATCATCAAACTTTTTATTTAACATCTCTAACTGGTTTGATAGCCTGGTTATTGGGTCGAGGTTGTAGATATCGGCTGCTTTTGTTGGCTTTGTCCTCATAACTTACCACTGATAGTTATTCAGTGCCATATCCTCTATCTACCAAAATCAAATAAAAGAAAATTTAGCAAAGTAAAAAAATAAAAATAAAAATAATAAAAATAATAATAATAATAATAATGATAATGACTAAAGTAATAAAAGCTGAGCTTTCTTAATATTTTAGTTCCCCGACAACGGCGCCAAAAACTTGATCGCTGTGAAGTCAGAGTTTTAAATTTATAAAGATAATGATCGTACCTGGAAACTAACTATGACAACGATTGAGGCAAGCGCACCTATCGAACAATAGTATAGTTTAGGCAAGACCGGATTGTCGAACCTAAAGGAACTAAAAGTACTAATACTAACTTTCCTTTTATTATTTAGCCTAAGAATTAAGCGAATGGTTTTTTAATCTACTAAACTTAAAGACTCTAAGACAAAGAAGAATGAATTTGGGGAAATAACTTGAGGAAAAACCAATTAATTAAGACGACACCCAAGAAAGAATCCACCTAGACTTCACTTGTTATCTAACTCTGAACCAGACGATTTATTCACTTGACTTGATCCGTAGGATTCCCTAATTTATATTAAACCCTCTCTCGAGGCGAATAACGTCTAACCCTAGGTTGATTAATTGAAATCTCTATCTAATTAAAACCCTTAGAATTGCATTAACTCGACCTATGGACTCCCATATTAGGTTTCACCCTAATCCGGCAACGCTTCGTCACCCTATCTCTAGCGCGCGATCAACTCGCTTAACTATGCTAGATCTACTCTTAGGCGGGGACTTTTGCTCCTCCACCTAAGCACATCCAACTTGAATTAATATCCGCGAAATATCAACACAAGAATTAAGAACACATAATTAAGAACAAATCAAATATTTATCATATAGTTCAGCAAATGATAACAAGATTCGTCTAAGTTTCATCTCCCTCAGGTATTTGAGGGTTTAGTTCATAACAATAAAAGAAAACATCTCAGAAGAAAAGATAAAACAAAACATAAGAAATCCCTAAAACCCCCTGAAGGAATTGAAGAGGAGATACTCCGTCTTGAGTAGAATTCCGGCTTCTTGAGATGAATCAACTAGCTATCCTTTGGCGAATTCCCACAAATCGCCTTCTACGGCCTAGCAGGCGCCCCTAAATGGTAGCTTTAGGCTCCGTCGACTCCCCCTTTTAGGTCATACTTAGGGTGTATTTATAAGCTTTTGGAATATGTTTCTTTGCCCCTAAGTATCCAAATCCGATTGAAATTACTCTTTTCCGCGGCAGGGGCACGGCCATGGCACACGCCCGTGTGAATCGTCTTTAGGCTGTGTTCGGACTTCATTAATGAGGCACGGCCGTGTATTTGGTGGCTTAGACCGTGTTCGAGATTATTGAGGAGGCACGGCCGTGTGGTCTTAGGCGCAGGCCGTGTTGATTTCGTGCTTTGGCCCATTTGGCTCGTTTTAAGCCCGTTTCTTGTTCTTTTCATCCTCCGGTGCTTCCCTGAGTATAAAATTTGAAAAGAAAGGATTAAGGGAACCTTTTTACATAAATCAAAGGATAAATCATCCAAAAGTATGCTAAATGTGGGATTAAAATATGTTACTTTTACGGTTTATCAATTCACTTAATTCTTAGGCTAAATAATAGAAAGAAAGTTAGTATTAGTACTTTTAGTTCCTTTGGGTTTGATAATCCGGTCTTGCCTAAGCTATACTACTGTTCGATAGGTGCACTTGCCTCAATCGTTGTCAGAGTTAGTTTTCAGGTTCGATCATTCTCTTTATAAATTTTAAAACTCGACAGACATACGATCACCTTTCCTGGATGGTAGTCAATAACAAGATCATAATCTTTCAATAACTCAAGCCATCTACACTGTCTCAAATTCAAATCTTTCTATGACATCAAATATTTCAGACTTTTATGATCAGTGAATATGTGACATTTTTCACCAAATAAGTAATGCCGCCAGATTTTCAGTGCAAACACTATGGCTGCCAATTCAAGGTCATGTGTCGGGTAGCTCTTTTCATGTGGCTTTAGCTGTCGTGAGGCATAAGCTACTACTTTACCATCTTACATCAAAACACAGCCTAAACCATGTAATGACGCATAACTGTAAACTATAAATTCTTTACCCGATTCTAGCTGAACTAACATTAGAGCTTCTATCGATAAAGCTTTTAATTTGTCAAAACTCTGCTGACATTTATCAGTCCACTCGAACTTTACATCTTTCTGTAGTAAACGAGTCATCGGAGAAGCTATCATTGAATATTTTTTACAAATCTCCAATAGTAACCAGCTAGTCCTAGAAAACTTCAGACTTCAAACACATTCTTCGATGGGTTCCAATTAACAATGGCTGAAATTTTATTCAGGTCTACTCTGACACCTTCAGCAGATACTATATGCTCAAGAAAACTAACTTCCCGTAGCCAAAATTCACATTTACTGAATTTAGCATACAGTTGTTTCTCTATCAGGGTTTGCAACACTATTCTCAAATGCTCAGCATGTTCATTTTCATCTCGGGAGTAAACCAAAATATCATCTATAAATACCACCACAAACCTGTCCAAATACGGACTGAAAATCCTATTCATCAAATCCAGAAACACTGCAGGTGCATTTGTCAAGCCGAATGGCATCACAAGAAACTCATAGTGTCCATACATGGTTCTAAAAGCTGTCTTAGGCACATCAGATTCTTTTACCCGTAATTGATAATAACCAGAACTAAGATTAATATTCGAAAATACAATGGCACATTTCAACTGGTCAAATAAGTCATCAATACGAGACAATGGATAATTGTTCTTTATTGTGACTTTGTTGAGCTGTCTGTAATCAATACACATCCTCAACGATCCATCCTTCTTCTTTACAAATAGAACCAGAGCACCCCAATGTGAGAAACTAGGTCGAGCAAAACCTCTGTCAATCAACTCCTGTAATTATACTTTCAGCTCTTTCAATTTTGTAGGAGCCATTCTGTAAGGTGATATAGATATCGGTGTCGTTCCCGAAATGAGATCTATAGAGAATTCCACTTCTCTATCCGGTGGTAAACCAGGTAATTCTTATGGGAATACATCAGGAAAATCACATACAACTGGTATTGATTGAATCTTTGACTCAGACACTTTAGTATCCAACACATATGCAAGGTAAGCATCATAACCCTTTCGGACGTATTTTTGTGCCGTTATTGCTGAAATCACATTCGGTAATCCATCCAGTTTATCAGATTCAACATGAAGCAATTCATCATTCTCACATTTCAACACAATATATTTCTACTTACAATTTACCACAGCATCATATCGGGTTAACCAATCCATTCCCAAAATCACATCAAATTATCAATTGGCAATAACATCAAGTCAGCCGAAAAGCAATAACCTTTTACCATCAATGGACAGTGTAACACCCCAAACTCGGACAAGACACCACGCCCGAATCTGGTATGTTACGGGGAAAAACGTCTTTGAGTGATCAGATTTTTTTCTCGTTTAGAAGTGGGGTGAAAACATAGTGAATTTGAGGAAAGTTTGAGTAGGCTTGTTTGATTAGATTTTGAAAACTTATCCGAAGTATATAGTTAAAACGAGTTGATTTCATTTAGCATTTCCAGTAGTTTCTTAGTGCTATTTTGAAACATTTTTGACCGAGTTTGGTTTGAAAATCATTTGAGTTTACTCTATAGCAAAGCATAGTGAGATACCCGATGGTATAGTTTGAAACACATTGCGATATAATTTTGAAAACGTTGTCTTTCCAAGTTTTAGTAAAATTCATGCCAAGTTATTTGTTAAGCAGGTTGCGAATCTAATTAAAACATAACCATCAAAAAAACATAATTTTAAGGCCTTTTACAAATCCAAATTAAAACCCAAATAAAAGTAATTAAACTAAAGTACCCAAATGATAGAGTTGGAGTAAAACTTTATTAAGCATGGCATGAGCACCCCGAGTCCATCCCGGCTCCATGTCCGCGTCTACGAGTCACCTGAAATGTCAAAGGAGAGGGTGAGTCGAATGACTCAGTGCATAAATCCCGCTCCCGATGAACCCACATGCTAACACACATCATACATAGCAACATGATTAATGCAACCCAATCCTAACCATCAGTATCTCCTTTTCTACCCGTGTGGTACCAAACCACCTTTGGTGGTGCCAAACCACTGGTGACATATAGTCACAATGTGTTACCAAAACATTGGTGTCCCAAAGACACAATGTGCTACCCAAGCACGGTGACCGTAGTCACGATAATCGAATGATGGGGCCAACCCATCGTGTGATACCCAATCACTAGCAGACGATCCCATATCTCATGTGGGGCCAACCCGCGGTGGTGTCAAACCACGAGGACAAGTCGCAATGAGGTGCCCAACCTCTCGGTGTCCCAAAGACACAAATGTGCTACTAAAGCACCGTGACCGTAGTCACAATAATCGAATGATGGGGCCAACCCATCGTGGTGATACCCAATCACTAGTGAGGCGATCCCATATCTCAAAGTGGGGCCAACCCACGGTGGTGTTAACCACGGGGACAAGTCGCAATGAGGTGCCCAACCTCTGGTGTCCCAAAGACACAAATGTGCTGCCAAAGCAAGCTTTGGTGACCCAAAGTCACAAAGTGTGTTACCAAAACACTGGTGCTCGTCAGCACAAAATATCACTGCTCCCTCTACTCATATCACCCATCAACAAACCAACTCATGTAATCATGCATATCATACAAATTATGCATATCATGCTAATATGTTTGACTCATGCCCCATATCACATACATACATAGTCATGATACCATATAGATCATCGAGTAATCTAGTAACAATCTTGACTTACCGGATACGTACACATACCCCGTTTGGGTATCCAATAATCCATCATACTGTCATGATTTTAATAGGCAAACAGGTTTAATAACAATATCACTAAGTATGGGTGTGTTAGTTACACACCTGGTAAATCGCAAGTCTAAATCCCAAAGACCCCGTCTAAATCCCTCGATCAACTTGCTCCTAGAATCGGCCAAACCAGGGGTTAGTAACCAAGACCATTCGGCTATGACCAATTAAACCAAAGGGTGTATCGCTTAATCCTTACCTGCGCAGATGGTTTGGTTTCCTACCAAACCTCGAACCAACGATGGTTATTCTTTAACAATCGGCACACCCTATTAAGACAAATAGTTAATCCTTAGTCACCTTTGACTTAATCGAAATCAAAAGATTGAACTAATAATAATAATACCAATCACTTACCTAACTTACCAATCGGTCACTCACGATCAAGGCTTCAATTGACTGCTTCACCCGATCACCACCATAATCCAAGGCCCTAGCAGGAAAGCGGTTCAACACAAAAGATTAACCCCTTCAACACATGCCCAAGATCGGCTATTAACCAAACCACAATCAATAGAGAACAAGAGAGGGGAAAATGGCCATTCGGCCACCCACTTACCTTATTCAATGATTGAACAACCAACCAGATCAACCCTTCAGCGATATTCGGGCAAAGAGATCTACTAAGAGAGAGGAGAGATTCGGCCTAACCCAAGAAAGAAAGCGCAAGAAAAGGATGAAAAAGGAGGGGTTGATATTCGCCAAAATAAGAACAAGTGATAGAAGGCAATTTCTGCAATACCAAGGATTCGGCTATAAACTTGAAAGCAAAACAAAGAAGTGTGGTTCAAGAAAAGAAGAGAAATCGGCCACAAGTTGCAGGAAGATTCGGCTCAAATGTTTTCAAGAAATGAGAGAATGTATGAGAGGAAAAGGATGATGGCTTCGGCTTACCTAAATGATAAAGAAAAAGAAATGATGGGGAGGATATATGGTTCGGCCAAGGAATCACAAGAAGAAAAGAAATAAAAGCAAAGTGGAAATGGTGGCACAAAAGGGCATTCGGCTATTAAGAGAACTAAAAGAAATAAACTAATTCAGCACATGCTGCTTGCACTTTCGGTTTCCAAGAAGAAAAATGAGAGAAAACAAATGAAGTTTCGGTTGGCTATTAACAAAGGAGAGAATTCGGTTTACCCAAAATGGTGACCGAAAATACTAAGAAAATTGCCAAAAGAAATTCGGCACTACTCCTCTCCCACACTACCCAAACCGTCCACTCCCCACAAACTCTCCTAAAATTTGGCCAAATCCCCACAAACACTCCACACCATCATTTCAAATTAGTTGAACAAGTCTTCCTCCTCAATCCACTCTCCACCCACCATTCAAATGAGTAGACTAAGTCCAAGGCGAGTTTGAAGCGCCTACAACTCTCCTCCTCCATGCCGTCAAAAAGGATGCAAAATGTGGCCACTCCGCAGCTTGAACACAAGATCTCTCCCTCCTGCAAATGACGCCAATCCAAGCTCTTAGTGGCGCCTATCCTGCCACTCCACCAGCTCCTTTCTTGTTCAACAAAACACCAAATAAAACTCTTATACCCTAGCTCCAACAGCTCCCCTGACTTAACACCCAAAAATCAAAATTTTCCCATTCACTCAGGCATACACTTAGACTTCAATTAAGCCCCCAAAACATAGAAATAGCCACGCAGCACACTAGACACATGCAATGTCATGCAACAACAAAACAGCCCCTAACCCGGGATGTTACAGACAGTTCTTACAAACTTTATCCACCATAACACATTGGCTCAGGGTGTTTGAAACTTTAACCACAAATTCAGTGAATTCAACAGGTAAATTTTTAACAGTCACTAAGTTCGTGCATATATAGGAATGTGTGGAACCAGGATCAATCAATGCAGTAATATCAATATCAAGTAGAGAAAATGTACCAGTAATGACGTCTGGTGCAAAGGCATCTTCTCTAGCACGAACAATATATGTCCTTACAGGTGCTGTAACACCCCAAACTCGGACAAGACACCACGCCTGGATCACGGGTGTGTTACTGGAAAACGTCTTTGAGTGATCGGTTTTTTTCGTTTAGAAGTGGGGTGAAAACATAGTGAATTTGAGGAAAATTTGAGTAGGCTTGTTTGATTAGATTTTGAAAACTTATCCAAAGTATATGGTTAAAACGAGTTAACTTCATTTCGGACTTCCAATAGTTTCTTAGTGCCAATTTGAGACATTTTAGACTTAGCGACAAATCGGGTTTGATTTGAAAATCATTTTGAGTTTATTGAATAACATCACATAGCGAGATACCCGATGGTATAGTTTAAAACACATTTCGATATAATTTTGAAAACGTTGTCTTTCCAAGTTTTAGTACAATGTCATGCCAAGTTATTTGTTAAGCGGTTGAGAATCTAATTAAAACATACCCATCATAAAACATAATTTAAAGACCTTTTACAAATCCAAATTAAAACCCAAATAACTTGATGAATTAAATTAAAGTACCCAAATGATAGAGTTGGAGTAAAACTTTATTAAGCATGGCATGAGCACCCGAGTCCATCCGGCTCCATGTCCGCGTCTCACGAGTCACTGAAATGTCAAAGGAGAGGGTGAGTCGAGTGACTCGATGCATAAATCCCGCTCCCGATGAAACAACATGCTAACACACATCATACATAGCAACATAATTAATGCAACCCGATCCTAACCATCCGTATCTCCTTTTTCTACCCGTGTGGTACCAAAACCACTGGTGGTGCCAAACCACTGGTGACGTATAGTCACAATGTGTTACCAAAACATTTGGTGTCCCAAAGGCACAATGTGCTACCCAAGCTGGTGACCGTAGTCACAATGATCGAATGATGGGGCCAACCCATCGTGTGATACCCAATCACTAGCGAGACGATCCCATATCTCATGTGGGGCCAACCCACGGTGGTGTTAACCACGGGGACAAGTCGCAATGAGGTGCCCAACCTGCGGTGTCCCAAAGACACAAATGTGCTACCAAAGCACCTGGTGACCGTAGTCACAATAATCGAATGATGGGGCCAACCCATCGCGTGTGATACCCAATCACTAGCGACGATCCCATATCTCATGTGGGGCCAACCCACGGTGGTGTTAACCACGGGGACAAGTCGCAATGAGGTGCCCAACCTCCTGGTGTCCCAAAGACACAAATGTGCTACCAAAGCACTTGGTGACCGTAGTCACAAGGTGTGTTACCAAAACACTGGTGCTCGTCAGCACAAAATCATCACTGCCCCCTCCACTCATATCACCCATCAACAAACCAACTCATGTTAATATGTTTGACTCATGTCCCATATCACATACATACATAGTCATGATACCATATAGATCATCAGTAATCTAGTAACAATACTGACTTACCGGATACGCATACACATACCCCGTTTGGGTATCCAATAATCCATCATCTTGTCATGATTTTAATAGGCAAACAGGTTTATTAATAATATTACTAAATATCAGTGTGTTAGTTTATACACACCTGGTAATCACGAGTCTAGAAATCCTGACAAAAGCGATCTAAGCCCCTCGAGAACTAGCTCCTACAATCGGCCAAAGCATAGGGGTTAGGCATCCACACATTCGACCAACAACATCTAGACCAAAAAGGGTTTGTCGAAAGCCCTTACCTTTCACTGATTTGGTTTCCTACCAAATCCAGAACCAAAAAGTGGTTCCCTTAGACAATCGGCCAACCTATAAAGAAGGAAGTATTAATCTCTTGAAGCTTTGACTAAACGAGATAAAAGAATTAACTAATAGTCTCGCCCACACCAATACTTACCCCACTTGGCTAATCAGAGAACGAAGGCTCCACTTGATTGCTTCAAACTCCGAATATCCCAACAAGAAATCGGTTTAACAAAGAGGAATAACACCCATCAATGGTTTGCCATATTCGGCTCTTAAACAACCAACATCGACAAAGTATAAGGAGAAAAAGGAGATGGCCATTCGGCCAAGGACTTACCAATCTCCAAACGATTGAAGCAAAACCACAACACCAACAAGATTCGGCCAAGGTTTTGAGAAGAAGAAAGAAAGTGATTATGAGGTAGATGCTTTTCGGTTTTAAGGGAAAAATCGATATGAAATGGGAGCAAAGTTTCGGCAAGAATTGAGAAGGATGAATGGAAGAATCGGTTGGGAAGAAAATGGTAAGTTCGGCTCTTAAGAAAATGAAGAAACTATGTAAGGGAGAGAAGAGAGTATTAGAAACTTACAAAGTAGAGGAAACCAAAGCAATTTCGGCTACCAAAAGATGTTGAGAGAACAAATGCACAATCGGCTAAGTGCAAAAGAAATGAGAAGAAAACGGCAATGTATGTTTGCTTTGGTCTTACGGTTTTCAAGAAGTAAAGAGGATAAGAAAAGAAATTGAAGTTTAAATTTGGCTAGAAGACAAAAGAGAGAATTTGGTTTACCAAGCTAGTGACCAGAAAATGCTAAGAAAAATATGCAAAAAAAAAAAGATGCTTAGACTTTCGGTTTGGTAAGGCACAAAGAGAGAATTGCTTCTAAAGATTTTGTGAAAACACCCCAAAACTCAAAGTGAATTTTTCGGCACTACCTCACACCCACACCATGCCGTCCACTCCCCACTCCAACACCCCACAAAATCGGCCAAAATCCTCCATTCACTCCACTCCCCACATTCAAACAACAAGACCAAGTCTTCCTCCTAAACTCACTCTCCTCCCACCATTTGAACGGTTTGACCAAGTCCAAAGAAGAATTTGAATTGCCTTCTACTTCCTCCTCCCATGCCAGTCAAAAAGAATGCAAAATGTGGCCACTCCATGGCTTGAACTCGGGACCCCCGCCTCCCGCAATTGACGCCAACACCAGCTCCAAGTGGCGCATGCTTTGCCACTCCACCAGCTCCTCTTTTGTGCTCAAGAACACCAAATAAAACTCTTATACCCTAGCTCTACTGGCTCCCGACTTAACACCCAAAAATCAAAATTTTCCCATTCACTCAGGCATACATTTAGACTTCAATTAAGCCCCCAAAACATAGAAATAGCCACGCAGCACACTAGACACATGCAATATCATGCAACAACAAAATAGCCCCTAACCCGGGATATTACGGTTCCAATTCTTAAAATAATTTCGACCTCGAAATTACGATCGAAAGAGTTTGCGGGTATTCTTTGTCTCATCATATCCTCAGGTTCCCACGTAGCTTCTTCTACGCCATGATTCCGCCAAAGAACCTTAACCAAAGGCACAGACTTCTTACGCAGAACTTTCACATCCCGATCTAGAATCTGCACAGGTTCTTCTCCCATAGTCAAATCTGGATTTACGTCGATCTCTTCCATGCTACCACATGCGACGGATCGCGAGCGATACCTCCGGAAGCATCAAAGCGTGGAATACGTCGTGAATCGACTAAGCTCTGGCGGCAACTCAAGGCGATCACGCCATGGTCCAACTCGTCTCAATACCTTATGCGGCCCAATAAATCTCGGGCTTAGTTTGCCTTTCTTCCCGAACCTCAACACCTTTTTCCAAGGCGAGACCTTCAGAAAACTCGATCCCCACAGCGAACTCTATATCTCTTCGTTTAAGATCGGCATAAGACTTACGCCGGTCAGAAGCTTCCTTCAATCTAGATGAATCGACTTAACCTTGTCTTGGTCTCGCAACCAACTCGGGTCCTAACAGCGACGTTCACCTAACTCCGTCCAACACGTGGGTGAGCGACACTTCCTACCATACAAGCGCCTCATACGGTGCCATCTTGATGCTCGCAGTAGCGTTGTTGCAGGCAAACTCGGCTAATGGTAGAAACTCCTCCCAACTACCTCGAAGTCCAAGATACAACCTCTCGGCATATCCTCTAAGACTGAATGACCTTTTCGATTGACCGTCGTCTGCGGGTGAAAAGCCGTCTTGAAATCCAAGCGAGTACCCGAGAGCTCGATGCGGCGCTTTCGAACCAGCGTGAATCTAGGATCCCGATCCGAGATTATCAAACCGGCACACCGTGCAACCTCACTATCTCGAAACATACAAACCGCTTAGCTTCAAGTGAGTAGTCAACCCTCACCGGAATAAAGTGAGTGATTTAGTCGATCGATCCACCACTACCCAAATCGAATCTTTCTTGCTTGGCGTAGCGGTAACCCGGCGAAATCCATGGTTATCCTTTCCCACTTCCACCGAGGAATCTTCACGGTGAAGCAACCCGACGGCAAGCGATGTTCGGCCTTGACTACTTGACAAGTCGACACTTCCCAACAAACTCTGTAACCTCCTCCTTCTTCAAGAGGCCACCAAAAGCGCTCTCTAAGATCCCTATACATCTTGCTACCTCCGGGATGCATAGCATATGGACTGCTATGTGCGTCTGAAGAATCTTACGCCTCAGCTCAACATCTTTAGGCATACAAGCCTTACCTTGAAAACACAGAACCTGCGTCACGGACAAGTTTGTAACCATCCAAACCACCGTCCCGCATCTCGCAACCTTTGCGCACTCAGAACCTCATCCAATAAGCTGTTTCTCTCGATCTGCTCAACCCAAGTAGGCTTAACACCGCAACTGCGAATACTCCCATCGTCATACAAACTCAAATGGGCAAACAAAGCTCTTAAGTCCAGAAACAACCTTGCGGCTCAGCGCGTCGCCACCACGTTAGCCTTGCCGGATGATACTCAATCGAGCGATCGTAATCTTTCAAAGCAACTCAACCCATCTGTATTTGCCTCAAATTCAAATCCTTCTGAGTCAGCAGATACTTCAGACTCTTGTGATCTGTGTAGACTATCGATCTCTCTCCGTACAAGTAGTGCCTCCAAATCTTTAAAGCGAAGACCACAGCTGCTAGCTCCAAATCGTGCGTCGGATAGTTGACCTCATGCGGCCTCAGCTGTCGAGAAGCGTAAGCCACAACCTTACCCTCTTGCATCAGCACACAACCCAAGCCCGTATGTGATGCATCGCAATAAACTGTGAATTCTTTACCAGCCTCAGGTTGAATTAGAACCGGAGCCTCAGTCAAAATCTTCTTTAACTTGTCGAAGCTTTCCTGCTGCTTCTCGGTCCATACAAGCGGAACTTCTTTCCTCGGCAACTTGGTCATCGGCGCGCTATCAACGAAACCCTCAACAAACCCGGTGAGTATCCGGCCAAACCAGAAAACTCGAATCTCACCAGCGACTTAGCGGCTTCAATCCAAAAGCGCCTCAATCTTACGAGGATCTACTCGAATCCCCTCACCGACACTACATGACCCAAGAAAGTCACTTCTCTAAGCGAACTCGCACTTCATCGAACTTAGCATAGAGCGCTTTTCCCTCAAAGTTTGCAACACCACTCGCAAATGCTTATCATGCTCTTCCTCTCGTCGCCTGAGTACACCAAGATGTCGTCTATGAAAACCACGACGGCCGAGTCAGGATGCTTTGAAACACCACCATTCATCATATCCATAAGCGCTGCCGGTGCGTTAGTCAACCCGACGGCATTACGAGTAAATTCGTAGTGCCCATACCGAGTCCGGAAACGCTGTTTTATGGATATCCGCCTCCTTAACCTTCAAGCGATGATACCGGATCTCAAGTCGATCTTGAGAATACCGCCGCACCCTTGGTGATCAAACAAGTCATCTGCTCAGTGGCAGCGGATACTTGTTTTTAATCATCGACTTGTTCAATAGCGGTAGTCTATACACATCCGCATCGAGCCATCTTTCTTCTTGACAAAAGTGCGGCGCACCACGGCGAAACACTAGGCCTAATAAAACCTTGATCCAATAACTCACTGGATGCGAGCCTTAAGCTCCACCAACTCCTTTGGCGCCATCCTATACGGAGCAATAGACACCTGGCGCGATTCGGGTAATAGATCTATTAGAACTCTACCTCGCGATCGGCGGCAAACACGGAAGCTCCTCGGGAAAAACATCGAGTAAACTCCTTAGCAGTGCGAACCTTCTCCACAAAGCCAGACTCCTTAGCCTCCAAGGCATACACATGAACTACATACGCTTACCACTTTCTCGACCATCTTCTCGCGCCTTGGAGCGGATACCACATTTGATAAGTAATCCCTCCTATTACCTATCATAGCCACCTCATCACCCTCAACCGTCTTAAGAACCATGCGCTTGGCGCGCAATCCAACCTTGCACGGTACTTGACCAACGGTCCATCCCAAGAATCGATCGAACTCCCCAAGCGGCGGTTCCATCGATCGTGACAAACACTACCCCTTGGAGTTCTAAGGGTACCTCTCTAAGCAGTTTATCTACTACTACAGAGTGACCTAGAGGGCTAATCACGGTCATGCGCCTAGAAGATATCTCGAGTCTAAATCCATGGTCTCTACTATACTCGGCAACATAAGAGTGCGTTGAACCCACATCAATCAAAGCGGTATAAGGAGAACCAAAAATCAAAAAGCGTCGGTTATGGCGTCCGGTGCGTCGCCCTCCTCTCGGCGCCTCGCGGCATACACTAATCGGTATGCGGCATCGAACTACTCGCACTCTACGCCGGTGCTCCACGGCCCCGACAGAACCATTACCACCTCTGCCATTACCACGGCCCCTCTGCGGTGGCGGTCCACTACCTCTGAGGCGATTACGGCCACGACTCTCGGGTGAATCCTAGCCAACCTACGCGGACGGTCCCTCACCACGATGCTCCGAGAGAACCACACTCGAAGCAACCTTTTCCTCCGATCCAAAGCAACCACCCCAATGAGATTTTGCCCGATCACTGCTGCGGCGGTCCTGCTGGCGACAACAAACCTAGCGGTGGTTCGGCCCACTCGGTCTAGCCCTTTTCTGCGGATTACCCGGCGATCCAGGAAGACCCAAAGCTCCTCTTATGCCTATTTCGGTCCATGCCTTGTCTCACGACTCCTTAACACCCTCGGCTACCTTAGCCTTCTCAACTAAGATAGCAAACTCAACGCTCCTGGCGAGGAGCAATCAGCGACCTCAAGTCGTCTCGCAGACCATCCTCGAAAGCGAACACACCTCTCATGCTCGGTGGCCACAATGCCCACGGCATACCTACTCGACCCAGGAACTCGACCTGCGTACTCGAAACCGATTTACTCCACGAACAAGCCTCGAAATGCCTTTTGGGAGTCAATATAACTAGCTCCGATGTACTTCTTTTGATATGCGTACTGAAGTAATCCCATGTCGAGATCCTCTGTTTGCCACACTTTCCCGAACCGTGAGCCACCGCGATACGACTCATCCGGAGAAGCGTCACGATGCCCTTGGCTTCTCTTCAGCGGTCAAATCCGGATCATCCATGATCCGCTCGATCGCCTCCGGCAAGTATTCGTGATCTTTGGGAGCAACACGAAACACCTCGGAAGAATTTGGCCCCATTGGCGAAGTCGCTCAGAACGATTTCCTAACTCCCGCGCCACTACCAACTCCTGCTACCGCTTTCCAACACTGCGCGACATCGCTCGTGACAACTGCGTCGTCCCGGTCGATCTTGGAACTCACCACCTCCGGTGGTGGCGAACCGGTATCTCATTTTACGAACCACGACCGGATCCTACGGGCTCGAAACCGTCATCCTACCACGACCTGCGTCCACGACCACGTCCACCTCTGGCGCTCATGACTAATCTTCCTACGTATCGATTAAGAATTTTATGCATCGATATTTATTCCACTTGTTTAAAAGCAAGTCTTATGATTATTTAAAGAGGATTTGTTCTCGCGAGTTCACAAAATCCTACTCGAGTTTCAATCTCTAAAGTAGTATACTATTGCTATTCATCGAGATCATATCACATCAATCAATTCACAAGCAATAGTGCAGGGTACTTTACAGGCGAACCAGTGCAGGAGACTCGGTGTCATGCCCTTCAAACCATTTATTTCAAACAAAACACTTAAAGCAGACTTTTGAAAGCATTTTGGGCCTCGGGCCCGCAGTAAAAACCTTTGAACTTGGCTCGATACCATAATTGTAACACCCCAAACTCGGACAAGACACCACGCCCGGATCGGTGTGTTACGGAAAACGTCTTTGAGTGATCGGTTTTTTCGTTTAGAAGTGGGGTGAAAACATAGTGAATTTGAGAAAATTTGAGTAGGCTTGTTTGATTAGATTTTGAAAACTTATCCAAAGTATATGGTTAAAGCGAGTTAACTTCATTTCGGACTTCCAATAGTTTCTTAGTGCCAATTTGAGACATTTTAGACTTAGCGACAAATCGGGTTTGATTTGAAAATCATTTTGAGTTTATTGAATAACATCACATAGCGAGATACCCGATGGTATAGTTTAAAACACATTTCGATATAATTTTGAAAAGCGTTGTCTTTCCAAGTTTTAGTACAATGTCATGCCAAGTTATTTGTTAAGCGGGTTGAGAATCTAATTAAAACATACCCATCATAAAACATAATTTAAAGACCTTTTACAAATCCAAATTAAAACCCAAATAATGATAATTAAATTAAAGTACCCAAATGATAGAGTTGGAGTAAAACTTTATTAAGCATGGCATGAGCACCCCGAGTCCATCCCGGCTCCATGTCGCGTCTCACGAGTCACCTGAAATGTCAAAGGAGAGGGTGAGTCGAGTGACTCGATGCATAAATCCGCTCCCGATGAAACAACATGCTAACACACATCATACATAGCAACATAATTAATGCAACCCGATCCTAACCATCCGTATCTCCTTTTTCTACCGTGTGGTACCAAACCACTTTGGTGGTGCCAAACCACTGGTGACGTATAGTCACAATGTGTTACCAAAACACTGGTGTCCCAAAGACACAATGTGCTACCCAAGCAGCGGTGACCGTAGTCACAATGATCGAATGATGGGGCCAACCCATCGTGTGATACCCAATCACTAGCGAGACGATCCCATATCTCATGTGGGGCCAACCCACGGTGGTGTTAACCACGGGGACAAGTCGCAATGAGGTGCCCAACCTCTGGTGTCCCAAAGACACAAATGTGCTACCAAAGCGCTTGGTGACCGTAGTCACAATAATCGAATATGGGGCCAACCCATCGTGTGATACCCAATCACTAGCGAGACGATCCCATATCTCATGTGGGGCCAACCCACGGTGGTGTTAACCACACGGGGACAAGTCGCAATGAGGTGCCCAACCTCACGGTGTCCCAAAGACACAAATGTGCTACCAAAGCAGCGGTGGCCCGTAGTCACAAGGTGTGTTACCAAAACACTGGTGCTCGTCGGCACAAAATCATCACTTTGCCCCTCCACTCATATCACCCATCAACAAACCAACTCATGTAATCATGCATATCATACAAATTATGCATATCATGCTAATATGTTTGACTCATGTCCCATATCACATACATACATAGTCATGATACCATATAGATCATCAGTAATCTAGTAACAATCTTGACTTACCGGATACGTACACATACCCCGTTTGGGTATCAATAATCCATCATCTTTGTCATGATTTTAATAGGCAAGCAGGTTTATTAATAATATTACTAAATATCGGTGTGTTAGTTTATACACACACGGTAATCACGAGTCTAGAAATCGACAAAAGCGATCTAAGCCCCTCGAGAACTAGCTCCTACAATCGGCCAAAGCATAGGGGTTAGGCATCCACACATTCGACCAACAACATCTAGACCAAAAAGGGTTTGTCGAAAGCCCTTACCTTTCACACGATTTGGTTTCCTACCAAATCCCGAACCAAAAAGTGGTTCCCTTAGACAATCGGCCAACCTATAAAGAAGGAAGTATTAATCTCTTGAAGCTTTGACTAAGCGAGATAAAAGAATTAACTAATAGTCTTGGCCCACACCAATACTTACCCCACTTGGCTAATCAGAGAACGAAGGCTCCACTTGATTGCTTCAAACTCCTGAATATCCCAACAAGAAATCGGTTTAACAAAGAGAAATAACACCCATCAATGGTTGCCATATTCGGCTCTTAAACAACCAACATCGACAAAGTATAAGGAGAAAAAGGAGATGGCCATTCGGCCAAGGACTTACCAATCTCCAAGCGATTGAAGCAAAACCACAACACCAACAAGATTCGGCCAAGGTTTTGAGAAGAAGAAAGAAAGTGATTATGAGGTAGATGCTTTTCGGTTTTAAGGGAAAAATCGATATGAAATGGGAGCAAAGTTTGGCAAGAATTGAGAAGGATGAATGGAAGAATCGGTTGGGAAGAAAATGGTAAGTTCGGCTCTTAAGAAAATGAAGAAACTATGTAAGGGAGAGAAGAGAGTATTTAAACACAAAGTAGAGGAAACCAAAGCAATTTCGGCTACCAAAAGATGTTGAGAGAACAAATGCACAATCGGCTAAGTGCAAAAGAAATGAGAAGAAAGCGGCAATGTATGTTTGCTTTGGTCTTACGGTTTTCAAGAAGTAAAGAGGATAAGAAAGAAATTGAAGTTTAATTTGGCTAGAAGACAAAAGAGAGAATTTGGTTTACCAAGCTAGTGACCGAAAATGCTAAGAAAAATATGCCAAAAAAAAAAAAAGATGCTTAGACTTTCGGTTTGGTAAGGCACAAAGAGAGAATTGCTTCTAAAGATTTTGACCGAAAACACCCCAAAACTCAAAGTGAATTTCGGCACTACCTCACACCCACACCATGCCGTCCACTCCCCACTCCAACACCCCACAAAATCGGCCAAAATCCCTCCATTCACTCCACTCCCCACATTCAAACAACAAGACCAAGTCTTCCTCCTAAACTCACTCTCCTCCCACCATTTGAGCGGTTTGACCAAGTCCAAAGAAGAATTTGAATTGCCTTCTACTTCCTCCTCCCATGCCGTCCAAAAAGAATGCAAAATGTGGCCACTCATGGCTTGAACTCGGGACCCCTGCCTCCTGCAATTGAGCGCCAACACCAGCTCCAAGTGGCGCATGCTTTGCCACTCCACCAGCTCCTCTTTTGTGCTCAAGAACACCAAATAAAACTCTTATACCTAGCTCCTCGGCTCCACGACTTAACACCCAAAAATCAAAATTTTCCCATTCACTCAGGCATACATTTAGACTTCAATTAAGCCCCCAAAACATAGAAATAGCCACGCAGCACACTAGACACATGCAATATCATGCAACAACAAAATAGCCCCTAACCCGGGATATTACAGGTGCTCGTGCCTCAAATCTAACTGTCGTATCCTTGGTAGTACCTTGACTACCACTAACATTACCGGGGTGACAGGGTGGTCTGCCTCTCGCAACAGGATTACTCGGCTTTGGAGCTGGTTCTATTTCTTTTTCAACTCTTTGGGGACAATCCCTGAGAAAATGGTCAAGCGAACCACATTTGAAACAAGCTCCACTTCTAGACCGACATTCCCCATGATGAAATTTGTTATAGTGTTTACATTTCAGTTTGAGATTACCAACACTACCCACACTGGTCACAGATGGAGAAGAAGACCTCGGGTTAGAATGTTGAGAGCCCCGTTCTCTTCTAGAATACCCTGTAGAGGTAGTAACACGATCATAATAGCTCTTTAATTTCTTAGAAGCAAATGATTGTGACTTACTCATAGTTCTTTTTCTTGAAACCCGAGCCTCTCTTTCGGCTTGTTTCTTTTGCTTACTCAATTCCTCAACTTTGTGGGCTCGATCGACTAACACTACAAATTCCCTTATTTTAAGAATTCCAATCAATAACTTGATATCTTCATTTAGGCCCTCTTCAAAGTGTTTACACATTTCAGCCTCGGTTGAAACCCATTCTCTATCATACTTGCTCAACCGAACAAATTCCCGTTCATATTTGGATACAGTCATGTTTCCTTGTTTGAGCTCTAGAAACTCTTTCTTTTTCTGATCCATAAATCTCTGACTCACATACTTCTTCCTGAATTCAGCTTGGAAAAATTCCCATGTGACATTCTCCCTCGATACTACTAAAGTTATGGTATTCCACCAATGATAAGCTATATCTTTCATGTAACATCCTGAATTTTTGGGCCTATGCGTTTAATGGGTGGATATGTTTAATGTGTTAATTTAAGTGTTAGGGGTCCAAATTGGGCTCAGGCTTAGGTAGAGGCCTTGATTAAAATTATCTGTTTTGGCATTATAGGGTTTAAAAGGTAGTATCTATGTTTAAAATACCAAAGTGGGCTTGTGGCCCAATCTTAGGAGGTGACGCCACACAAGGGAGTAAGGGGCCCAAATTTAAGTTTCATGGAGCCCAATTCTTTTAATTTAAGTTAGCTAAAATTTGGGCATTAGGATTAGGTGGAGTGGATGGCAACAAGGCTAAAATTTAGGGGTTTTGATGTTTAAAATATGTGGATAATAAGCAGATAAAGGCTATTATTTAAGAATTTATTTTATGTGGATAATAAGCAGATAAAGGCTAAAATTTAGGGATTTTAATGATTAAAATATGTGGATAATATCTTTGATAAAGGAGGGAGGAGTTAGAGATAATTAAGTCTCTTTTAGATGAGCTAGTAGATTAAGATAAAGGAGAAAAGATAGGATTTATCTACAAGGTTAGGTAAGTGCCAAAATTTCTATAAATAGGGGGAATATCTCTTCAATTTCAGCATTTGGGTCTTTCTCTCATTCTTTTCTCTTCTTCTCCGAGTAAAAGTCGAAAAATCCTAAAGTTCCATCTTCTTCTTCATTCTCTCTGCAAAGCCAGAAATCTCTAAGCCTATTCCCTCATCTTCACTTTGATTCAAAAGCGAAACTCTTTCCATTCTTTTTCTTCCTAGCAGAAATCTTCATGTCTCTTCCTTGTTTTCTTTTCTTCTTCTCTTTTCCTGTCAGAAACTGAAACTCTTCACTCAAGTATTTTAAAAGCCAAAGACACATCAGCCTTCTCTTGTTCATACTTTTTTCAGGATTTTCCTAAAAGCCAAAATCCTTAGATCTCATCTCCTGTGATTGCCGAATTATACGTGGTGCCTACTTGTGTAGAAATCTGAGGGAACTTTAGTGGAGTCAATCGCATAGATCTCTAAGTTATAGAATCGTGTTACTTTTGGGATTTCAAGGTAAGGGATCTATTAGTTTTAACGTATAATTTGGGATTTATTAACCTTGGCCGATTGTTGAAGGGGCAAAATCTTTGTGTGTTTTTCCGGCTTTTGAGGAAGGCTTTACATTGAGGATAATAGATCACGGATAGCAAGGACATCGACTAAGAATATTGGATTTCATGATATCGGTGTGTAATACTTCCCCACCATCTAGATCGATTATTAATGTATGCTCATAAGTTTATATGTTGTGATAAATACCGATATCTCGGTTTAATGTTGGAAACCCGAAAAGGGTGAAGCAAATCACCAGTCGGTGAATGTTTGACTTTCTATGATAAAAGCATATTGATTTTATGACTCGCATGGGTTGGGTTGATGAAAGGAGGAAGTTATACGTTATATGTGTAGCGGTTTATACCGTGATACATTATATGTTGTAGCGGCTAATGCCGTGATGCATTATAAGGGCTTGGCCATAATATGTTGATGAGCGGCATGAGCGCCATCTTGGCGTGTAGCGGTGTGGGTCGATTGTAGAAATCCCCAATGGTGTGAATGGTCAGATGCGGGGCGTAGCGAGATGGAAACCTAGGCAAATGGGTTGGGCCTTGCATATTATTTGTTATTTTTTTATAAATAGAATTATTAATCTGTTTTATGGGCCTAAGGCCAAAATCTAGTGGTGCATGAGGGTTGCTGCTCGAGTCTCGCGACTCACCCTATTAATTAACCTTTCGGGTGATACCTAGTGCTTGGACCGGAGTGAGAGAAGCGCAAGGTGGCCATGGAAAAGACCAAGCTGGATCCAGCAAAAAGTCTCAAGTTAATACTTTATATTTTTAATTAATGGATTTTAAATCTCGTTGTAATAAGGCTAAGGGCCACTAGTTTATGTTTTGTTTTATTTTGAGCTTTAATTACTTTTAGTTATTTAAATTCTTATTGAACTAATGTATCTATTTAAATTTGGGTTTTTAATTCATAAAGACATATTTTATTTAAACTATCAACTATTAAATTTCTCTCGAATAAGAAGATAAACTTTAGAAAAATATTTTTCTGAAAATACGACATGTTCTTCCAAAATTTTCTTAGTGACATACCAGATCCGGTCGTGGTGTTTGGGCCAGGTTTGGGGTGTTACATTTCAGTAGAGATATCGCACATTTCAGGCATTCAACAGGTGTGCAGGATAGTTCATCAAAAACTCGGATGGTATTTTCTAGCCAAAACTCAGCCCTTTTTGGATCATCATCTGCGGTAGCTCTAAATTCTTCCACCCCATGCTTGTGGATTTTATCTATCGGAGGCTTACCAATTCTAAAAGGTTCGGCACCCTGTGGTACCTCAGGAATTGGTTGGGGAGCAGGTGGGGGAGGTCGTTGTACAGCAGGGTTTGTTCTTAGGTATTGTGTAAACCATTCATTCATCATTTGAAAGAAGGCTTATTTTTCCTCCTCAGACACGAACCTTTCACTACCAGACGTAGATGCAACTCTTTGTACTAAAGCTGAAGCATTGCTCTCAGCTTCTTCGGATTCAGCTCTAGCCCGGTTGAATGACATTACTATATGAAAAACACATTTAAAATGATCAGGAGTCATCACACTATCACAATTTATATAATGGCATGAATAGCTAAACTCGTGTTTGTAACGTCAAATCCAAGAATCGGCTAAAACGTAGCTCTGATACCACTAAATGTAACACCCCTAACCCGCACGTCGCGAGCAGGGTTTTGAGTATTACCGAACATTTGAACATTTTTCTATTAAACTACATAAATTTACTATTCATTTACTGAGATCATCCATAATGTCCCTTGATCGGGCCCTCGAGGCCCAATACGAGCATTAGAATCGAATCGGGACTTAATCAGAATCTCTAAGAATTTTTTGCAAAATTACAATTTTTTTTCAAAGGTACAGGACTCACACGCCCGTGTGGTCCAAGGGACACGCCCGTGCTACAGGTCGTGTTCGATTTAGGTTTCTCTTTGACTTGCGCCACATGGCCATGCCACACCCCCATGTGCTAGGCCGTGTGGTTAATTAAATTAAATCGAATTAGGTGTAGGTTTCACACGGCCAAGACACATGCACGGCTGAGACACACGCCCGTGTCTCTGCCCGTGTGCCTAATTCTGAGCATTCTATTTCTCAAAATTAAGGTGCAGGGGGCACACGGCCTAACTACATGCTCGTGTTACCAGGCCGTGTCTCACACACGGTCTAGACACACGCCCGTGTGTCTGCCCGTGTGGACAAAATTAAGCTATTTCTAGCTTCATTTCTCACCCAAAATTTCACCCAAGACCTGCACTTGAAACACACATCCAATACCAACCAATTCAAGCATTCAAATTGGGCAATTTCTATCATTCACAAGGCATATCACTACAAGCATACATGATCACAACCTTACCTTAGTTTAACTTAGGCATTCCCAACATTGATCACATATTTTTAACATAACACATGCGTATATATGTATATCATACTAATCTACTTAGTCATACCAAAATGAATCAATACTAGCCATTCCAATGGCTAGGTTACAAAATAACATTTTAGCCAATATTGGCCAAGTTGTCCTATACATGCCATTATACCCAAAATGACTTCACTAAATATACCCAAAATGCTAGTTGATAGTGTGACGATGCTCCAATGATCTTCCAACCTTCACGAGCCTCTAAGCATTATAGAACAAGGGAAAAATAAATGGATTAAGCATTACATACAAACACAACATTCAATTAACATAATTACATGTTCAATTAAGTTACACAAACTTACCTCGACACTTGTTCACGTAATAATCTACTAATCCAAAATCTTTTCTTTTCCTCGATCTAGCCTCGAGTTTGTGTTTTCTAGATCTATGTAAATGAATTTAACTATCAATTTCATACATTTCATATTTAAATGGACTCAATTTACGTCCTAGGCAAAATTACCATTTTTCCCCTAACTTTTCAATAAATTCTGATTTTGTCCTAGGCCCGGAAAATGAAACTTGTGCAAATTACTCCCTATTCCAAGCCTAACCAAAGTCCCATTACAAAATTTACAGCACATTTATTCATAAAATTTCAAAAATTTTCCATCAATTTCACAAATTTACATTTTAGTCCCTAAATCATGTTTTCATTAAAAAATCACTTTGTAAAAGTTGTTTATCTATAAAAAATCTTTCATTTTCTACCATAAATTTCTAATTTCCAGAATATAAATCCATGACCCATTTTCCATACTTTGATAACTTTTCAAATTAATCCCCAAAATAGATAGTTTAGACTATCCCGATTCTAAAAATATAAAAATCATTAAAAACGGGACAAGGAAACTTACCCAATTAAGCCTTGAAAGTTTCCCCTCTCTCTCCTAGGGTTTCCATAAAATTTTAGGTTGAAGATGACAATAATAAGATGATATTTTCTTTTATCATCTTTTAATTAATTAAATTTTTGTTATTTCTAATTTAGTCCTTGACCTTTTTCTATAATTCCAGGGATGAGTCACCATGAAAAATCTACATACTTTTCTTAATGGTCTAATTACCATATAAGGACCTCTAGTTTTGAATTCCATAGCTATTTGATCCTTATAGCTACTAGAATTCAACTTTCACATTTTATGCGATTTAGTCCTTCTCGTAATTAGGCACTAAATCGATAAAATTTTCATGTCAAAATTTTCACATGTCACGTCTATCATATTACAGACCATATAATATAATAAAAATAAATTATATTTTGGGTCGGATCTGTGGTCCCGAAACCATTGTTTCGATTTCACTGAAAATAGGCTGTTACAAAATTAGTCCAATTTGTTACGATTTAGTCCTTTGTTCAATGATTTTAGTTTATCGACATCTCTATTGACCAACCTCCTTAAGGATTTAGCTACACATGCTCAAAGTCAAGAAAACAAACATAATAATAGAAAACAAAGCAACCATGAAAGTAAAGCTTAAGAAAAAAATATGAAAGTTGAGATTTTTATACAAGAAAACTTAAATAACATGAAACCAAAAGCATTTAACAAAGAAATCTAAAGTAAGAAACATAAAAGGAACAATGTTTAATAGATTTGAAGTAAAATAAACTGAAATGCATTAAACTAAAGCTTAAAAAGTCTTGAAAGCAAGGTAAAGGGACTGAAAATGTAAATAAACCTTAGCTAAAGTGTTAACTAACACAAAGAACATCAAGAATAAGAAGTAAATGAAGAAAAATAAAATCTAAAAGGTAGAAGAAGAGAAAAATAAAAACTCTAGAAATATGAAGAGAAAAATTAAAGAAAACTTAGATAAAACTAAACCTAAGACTAAGCTAAATGTGTCTCTCTCCTCCTAAACAATTCTTGGCTATTTTGTAGGGTGTTCTCATGACTTTTCAATGCCAAAATTCTACACGGGCCTTGTGTGATTGGTGGGTCGGGTAGACAAAGGTTGCCCTTTTTGTCCAAATTTGTCCCCTTGATGAAGGCAATATCGCGATACCCAAAAGAGGATATCGCGATATCTCAGGTAGCATTGAACTTGGGGGTCTTCCTTGAGAGGTGGATATCGTGATACCCAAGGAGGATGTCGCAATACCACTGTAGGGTATCGTTGGTCTTCTATACTACTGGAGGTATTGCGATTCCAGGGTCTAGATATCGCGCTACGCTTGTTGTAGATGTCGTTTTTACTCGTTTTTGACCTCCGGCTCGTCCCTACATCACCCAAACACACATTAGACCTCCCAATGGCACTATCAACCAATTTGGGTAAAAAAAATAGTGAAAAATGAGAGATTTTCACTTATTACCCAAAAAAAATATAAAATACAAAAATAATGAAAAACCAAGATAAAAACTCTATTTTGCTCGAGAAAAGCTCCTTAAGTGTGTCAGAAAAGATGAATTTGCCACATCGATTTGTGGCAGATCAACTTCGCCCGAGGGTGTACTCATGAACTTCTATTTCTTAAATGAATCCATCACTTTACTGACCACCTCCAGACGTACTAATGTCCAGAGTGTGAATGCTGCTACAAAATATAATGAATTGAGGCGGTGTCTGCAAGTATATGGGTTAGGTACAACGAAGTAGGTAAGTACTCTGAGGACCGTACCCAAAAGATTACAGTTTGGGGAAAAGTGCTATCAAGCCAATTACTAGAAATAATTATAAATCTACTTGAGTCACAAGTTAGTAGTGTTAATATAGAAGCAAGATGATAATAATAATAAGAAACTAAATAAATTTAATTAAACCTAAATCTACTCCTAAGTTCATGAATCGACTTCTCCTATCCCTTGTTTCAACTACGCGAGTTCCTTTAGCCTAGATCAAATTGTTTTACCTAATTAATCATTGATGTAGGGTTCTAATCAATCAACTAGTCGATACCCTAGTAAGATATTCCGATACGTCCACAAGAATAATAACTCGGCAAGAACTACTTATCTTTTGACCTCATAGCCTAGATGGTTCGGGGTTAAGGTGTTCACGGATAGACCATATCAATTTTGGGTTAATTCCCACCTAAATGACTTGCTAGGGTTGTTAAGCCTAGGTTTTAATTTCTTCCTCTCCCAAACAACTGATCTGCTAAGAAACTCTAACCTTCAATCATTTAATAAGATTAGAACAGTTGAAACATGCAAGATATGTATGAAGAATATATTGACTTTAATCTTTACACAAACATTCAATTAAACAATGTTAAAGAAAGAAATATAAATAATAAAATAAAGGAAAAGAGATGCTCATGGATTTATCGATGAAATTGTGGCTCTGGAACAATCTTTACTCGCAAGAGTCTCATTTTGGAATAGGATCTTCCGATTACAAGAACATAAAATACCCTAAGTAAATTTCTTAAAATAAAAAACACCCTAAGTAGAAACTAAGAATGAAATAAAAAACATGAAGTATATTTTTTGTCTCCCTAAAATTATGTGTTTAAATTGATTATAATGGCCTTTATATAGGCTAAAATCGAAATATAAAAATGCCTAAACCATCCTTGAAGTACTTAGAGTTTAACTAGGACAAGTACACCTAATTTCCCTCCAAAACATAATTATCACGTGCAGGAATTTTTTGGGTTGTGAAGGGCTTGGTTGCAACATAGGCCTACGATGTTGCAACCAAGCACAAGGGGTATGTCGCGACATAGGAGGGTTGTGATAAACCGTAATATGTTTATATTTTAATCCCACATTTAGCATACTTTTGGATGATTTATTCCCTGAATTGTGGAATTTGGTGCTTCTAGTCCTTTATTTTCATGTTTTATACTTAGGAAAGCATAGGAGGATGAAAAGAACGAGAAACGGGCCAAAAACAGACCAAATGAGCCAAAGTAGGAAATCAACACGGCCTGGGGTTTCACCACATGGCCGTGCCTCCTTAGCAGATCCAACCACGGTCTACAATTCGATTCACACGGGCGTGTTGCACGGGCGTGTCCCTACCGTGGCAAAGAGGAATTTCACTCGGATTAGGATACTTAGAGGCGGAGAAACACATTCCGAAGCCTATATAAACACCCTAAGTATAACCTAAAAGGTGCTTTTGTCAGGGGGCGTCCAGCTAGGCCAAGGAGCCGAAATCATACTCAAGACGGAGGATCTCTCCTTCAATTCCTTCAGGGGGTTTTAGGGTTCTCTTATGTTTTGTTTTATCTTTTCTTCTGAGATGTACTCTTTTATGATTATGAACTAAACCCCTCAGATACCTGAGGGGGATGAAACCTGAGACGAATCTTGTTATTGTTTTCTGAACTATATGATAAATACTTGATTTGTTCTTAATTATGTGTTCTTAATTCTTTTCTGATATTTCAGGATATTGATTCAAGTATTGATGTGCTTAGGCAGAGGAGGAATAGACCCTGTCTAAGAGTAGATCTAGCATAATTAAGCGGAGTTGATCGCAACCCTAGAGATAGGATGACGAAAATCTATCGGATTAGGGTCAAACCTAATATGGGAGTCCATAGATCGAGTTAATGCAACCTTAGGGGTTTTAATTAGAAACAGATTTCAATTAATCAACCTAGGGTTAGAAGTTAGTAGCCTCGAGAGAGGTATTAATATAAACTAGGGAATCCTACGGATCAGGTCAAGTGAATAAATCGTCTGGTTCAGAGTTAAATAAAAAGTGAAGTCTAGGTGGATTCCTCCTTGGGTATTGTCTTAATCAATTGGTTTTTCCCACAAGTATTTTCCCCAATTCATTCTCTGAGTCTTAGCATCTTTAGCTTAGTAGTTAGTCAATTTTAGATTAAATAACAATTCCCTTAATTCTTAGGCTAAATAATAAGAAGAAAGTCAGTATTAGTACTTTTGGTTCCTTTGGGTTCGACAATCTGGTCTTGCCACTAAGCTATACTACTGTTCGATAGGTGCACTTGCCTCAATCGTGGTGATAGTTAGTTTCTAGGCTAGATCATTCATTATTTAAATATTAAGACTATCGATACCAATGATCAAGTTTTTGGCGCCGTTGCCGGGGAACTGAAATATTAAGAAAGCTCAATTTTTATTACTTTAGCCATTTTTTATTTTTTTCAATTTACTTTTATTTTGTTTTTAATTTCACTAATATTCTTTCTTTTATTTGTTCCTAGCAGGTACCTCTAGTTTATGACTAGAAGGAACCCGACATGACCCTTAATTTACGATAGTGATATTGAAGGTACCGTTCGCAGAAATCGCAAAGAAATAAGGTGAAACTTAAATTACATAGCAGAAGAGCAAGAAGACGAAACCAATACCACCGAAGAGATGGCTGAAAATAATCTGCTACCTCCAGAGGTGGCCGAAAATCATGCTCCTCGAACTATGTATGATTATGCTAAACCTAATTTAACAGGAACTGAGTCAAGTATTGTTAGACCTGCTATTGCTGCAAATAATTTTGAATTGAAACCTAACACTATACAGATGATACAACAGTTTGTTCAGTTTGATGGTTTGCAGGATGTGATCCTAACACACACTTAGCAAATTTTCTAGAATTCTGTGATACCTTCAAAATAAATGGCGTTTCTGATGATGCCATCCGTCTTCGGTTGTTTCCCTTTTATTTGAGGAATAAAGCCAAACAGTGGTTGAATTCTCTTCCACGAGGGTCAATCAGTACATGGGATCAAATGTAATATCCTGAAATTTGGCTTAATAGGATTGGACCGATTGGGCCTTGGGCTTTAGGAAAAATTTGAGTATCATATTGTTGCTTGAGTTAATTCAGGTATGATTTTATTGTGTGCTTAATATAGTCTTGTGAAGGCTTGGAATTAATTGGTTTAGAATAATTTTTAGTATGGAGAATTTAGTGAAGTGGATCAAGTGATTATGATGCTTAAGTTAATTTAAGTGTTTAATGTTAGCATAAGTGAGCAAGTAGTAAAGTGGTGTTGGCACATGAGTAATTGTATGAGGGAAGAGGTTCGAATCCCATGGATGACAATAAGGTGACTTTTATTTTTGCATTGTATGGCATGTGTTGGTCAACTCTAATTAAGATAAGGTTGGACTTTATCATTTATGGATAGTAGACTAAGGAATAAGGCAAGTGCTTATTTATGGTATGGTATCAAGGTGTTATGGTATGATAAGGGGACATAAGGCTTGGATTAAGGGATGAGGTTTTGGAAAGTTTGGCATGACCAACTTGTCCATGAATGTGGACGGCATTATGGATAAGGAGGACTAATTTTTATGGCAAGATAGTTAGTAGTTTAGGTAAGCTTGAATTTGGGGAAAAGAATTATTTTTGATTAAGGAATGATGAGGGAACACAAGGCATAATGTAAGTTTATTGCTATGGAAAGTTTTGTGTGGAAAACTTTGGCTTTGGAGTTCATGAACTTGGACGGTATTAGGGGCTAGGGGGGATGGCTGAAATTTTTGGTTAGCTTTTGGTATGGTATGGTGCTAGTTTTGGTAGAATTAAGTGATAGATGAGCACATCTTTCTTTTGGCTATTTTGTGTTTCTCTCTAATCTTTTTCTCCTCTTAGCCGAATGTATTTTGGCCAAAAGGTAACCATTTTCTTTTCTTTTGGCCATTTGAGTTTTGACCATTTTGTTTTTAGTTGTTCTTTCTCCCCTCAAGTCCATTCCTTCTTCTCTTTTTTTTTTTTTTGACCGAAATTACAAAACCATCAAAGACCATTTCTTCTCTTTTTCCCTTATTGCCGAACACACTTGTGACTCAAATTTCTTCCTTGATTCATCTTCTATTCTTGAGAACCCGAAACCCAAACTCCTCATTTCTATTCATCTTTTCCTCTTCGTTTTCCACAAGAGACTTTCAACATTATTCTCTCCCTAATTCTTCACCATAGCCGAATCTTCTACTTCCTTTTAGTATTATTTTTGGCCAAATGTATGTAGAGTCATAATATGGTGTTTCTTTTGTGTAGCCAACGGTAAGGAGCCTTAAGGTGGATTGTAAGAATTTAATTCATCAAGGTAAGTGTTATGTGGTGATTCGGGATTTAGTTAAGCAAAGTAGGTGATTTGTAGTATTCGGCCATAGGCCATTGTATGAGTTTAAGTGATGACCGATTTCTGACTTTGGTTCTTAGGAACAAATCGACTGGAATAAGAGAGTTTCGGGATTGAGTAAACTGTGCTAAAGCAGGTGCGTAATTATCGCACTGTCTCTTGATTGTGTGTATGTGTTATATTTATGTATATGTGATATGATGTTAATGGTAGTCGAATTAAGGGCTAAGATTGTGAATACCCGTGGTGGGTGATCGAATACTCAGGTCAGTGAATTACGATATTAAATGATCATTGATGAATATATGAAATGTGATGGCATGTGATGCATTATTGTTCAAGTGATATGTTTCCATGATACACATATATATATGCATGGGACTTGGGATGTGACTATCGAAGGAAAGGGTGTACTTTATGTACGTGGTCCGATGTTAGCCTTGTGCTACATTGGCGCTTGATGTTAGCTATGTGCTTCATCAATGGAGGTGTTGGCTAGGTGCCCATCTCGGCGGTTGATAGCTGTGTGCATCACCGTAGATTGAGGATGACCTCGAGTCACCTTGTGGATCTGAGATATGTGGATCATTATGTGATCGGGTGGCTTAGCCACGGCCTTGAGCAAAACAAGTCCGCCGAGGTAAGTTATGTGGGATCACTTAGGTGATCGGTGGATTAGCCACGGCCTTGGGCGCGGTGTGCGAGGTTGGTGTAATGGATGGAACTAGGTTGGGTTGGGCTTCATTTTGCATAATTTTGCATGTGGATGTGTGGATATGGGCCAAGCCCATATGTGGGGACATGTGTAATAACTATGCTTGAGTGCTGTGTGACTCACCCAAATTTTTCTCAAGCGTTACGGGTGATGCATAAAGCTTGGACCGAGTTGGAGTGGATACGAGGTGGCCCATGCAGAAGTTATTTTCCTTATTTTATATATATATTATACATATTTTCAGAATTTGCGAATATTTGGTTATTGTAATAAGGGCCACTTAAAAGGTTTTGAAGTTTATTATTATGTTTTAAAGTGGATTGACAATTTTTATTATTTGGATATGTTATATTTTTAGCAACTCATATCTTAAAGATATATGTTAAAATTACAAATCGAAGAATTTGTAACAACTTGATTTTATTTGGATTTATAAATATACAATGTTTTATTAAAGACAATATTTTTTTTTTATGTTTTCACTCTAAGTTAAAATATTTTTCAAACATTTTCCGCAGTGGCATTCTAAATTTGGCCGTGGCGTATGGGCCAGGTTTGGGGTGTTATAGTTTGGTATCAGAGCCCGGTTCAAAACTCGGCTTTGTGGATTTTGGGTCCAAAACATTTTCAAAGATGGGCTTTTCAAAATATGGACTTTTATTTCTGTTTATTCTGGCATGGCACCTATATCTCCAACCCGAAGTCCACCAGGTAAGTACCTCTGACTATTGAAGTGATTTATATATGTGAATGTTATGGGCTTATTTGGGCTCGTAGATTAGAATATTAGGACTATTGGACCCTAGGTCTAGTCTACTCCAACACAAGATTCATAAGACTTAAGAACCACTAAACAAACCTGTGATTAGGTCGCCGAGCTAGGGTGTGGCAACCATTGTGCGCATGTCTAGGAGTGGATTCGGTGAAGAGCTTGGTATTTAAGCGATCAGAGTGACTCACCTCCTCTTTACTCGAATCCTACTGCAGTGCGTAGCTACGGTTCACCCTAACCAAGAGGACCTATTCACGGGCTAAACTCGATAACTAAAACCCGAAAGGGACTAGCCATACTGTTTTATAATGATCTTAGTTTTAAATTTACCAAATTACCCCTCTGACTTATAAAATCCTTTTAGACTTGAGAATTTTCCGAAATACACTCGATTTGCAAACTTACTAAAATACACGAGAGGTAAAATTACGAAAATGCCCTGGTTTATAAAATTACCATGTTACCCTTGACTTTTATGAAAATATTCTTACTTTACAAAATACCAAAACCCCTGTTTTTGCAAAATGCTAAGATACCTTGATTTGGAAAATTTACAAAATAACCTCGATTTACAAATTTTTGCAATACCATTGATTTGGAAGAATTTTCAAAATAACTTGAGATTTGTATATTTTGGAATGCCTTTGATTTGTAAAGATTATTTTTGAGTTGACCTCGATTTATTACGAAAATACCCTTGTAGGAAAAATGACGAAATTACCCCTGGGTCGGGAATGGTCAGAAATACCTATAATGATGTGTTGAATGTTGTGGATGAATGTGAGTGTGATTCTCTGAATAAGAATAGCGAACTTGAACTAGAAATTTTGATTGATCGAAAGAACAACTTCTGAAAACTTTGTTTCATAAAATAGTTCGCGCATAAACAAGTGGAACAAAAGTATTAATGCATAAAACTTCTTAATCAGATTAAATCGCGATGTTAGATATGAGTTCTAGGGGACGTGGTTGTAGTGGACGCGGTAGAAGCAAAATGGCTGTGTCGGAACCATCGCTAGTGAAGTATCTAGAACCTTGAGTGTGAACTTGGAGACCGTACTTAGAAAGTATATTAGTTTTATTAAGATCAGAGTGCGCAGCAAGAGCATAGTGTGGTGAGATAGGATGTACGATTGTTCGTTAGTAAGTAATTTCGAGGACGAAATTATTTTTTTTAGGAGGGTAGAATTGTAATATCCTGAAATTGGGCTTAATAGGATTGGACCGATTGAGCCTTGGGCTTTAGGAAAAATTTTAGTATCATATTGTTGCTTGAGTTAATTCAGGTATGATTTTATTGTGTGCTTAATATAGTCTTGTGAAGGCTTGGAATTAATTGGTTTAGAATAATTTTTAGTATGGAGAATTTAGTGAAGTGGATCAAGTGATTATGATGCTTAAGTTAATTTAAGTGTTTAATGTTAGCATAAGTGAGCAAGTAGTAAAGTGGTGTTGGCACATGAGTAATTGTATGAGGGAAGAGGTTCGAATCCCATGGATGACAATAAGGTGACTTTTATTTTTGCATTGTATGGCATGTGTTGGTCAACTCTAATTAAGATAAGGTTGGACTTTATCATTTATGGATAGTAGACTAAGGAATAAGGCAAGTGCTTATTTATGGTATGGTATCAAGGTGTTATGGTATGATAAGGGGACATAAGGCTTGGATTAAGGGATGAGGTTTTGGAAAGTTTGGCATGACCAACTTGTCCATGAATGTGGACGGCATTATGGATAAGGAGGACTAATTTTTATGGCAAGATAGTTAGTAGTTTAGGTAAGCTTGAATTTGGGGAAAAGAATTATTTTTGATTAAGGAATGATGAGGGAACACAAGGCATAATGTAAGTTTATTGCTATGGAAAGTTTTGTGTGGAAAACTTTGGCTTTGGAGTTCATGAACTTGGGACGGTATTAGGGGCTAGGGGATGGCTGAAATTTTTGTTAGCTTTTGGTATGGTATGGTGCTAGTTTTTGGTAGAATTAAGTGATAGATGAGCACATCTTTCTTTTGGCTATTTTGTGTTTCTCTCTAATCTTTTTCTCCTCTTAGCCGAATGTATTTTGGCCAAAAGGTAACCATTTTCTTTTCTTTTGGCCATTTGAGTTTTGACCATTTTGGTTTTTAGTTGTTCTTTCTCCCCTCAAGTCCATTCCTTCTTCTCTTCTTTTTTTTTTTTTTGTGACCGAAACTACAAAACCATCAAAGACCATTTCTTCTCTTTTTCCCTTATTGCCGAACACACTGTTACTCAAAGTTCTTCCTTGATTCATCTTCTATTCTTGAGAACCCGAAACCCAAACTCCTCATTTCTATTCATCTTTTCCTCTTTGTTTTCCACAAGAGACTTTCAACATTATTCTCTCCCTAATTCTTCACCATAGCCGAATCTTCTACTTCCTTTTAGTATTATTTTTGGCCAAATGTATGTAGAGTCATAATATGGTGTTTCTTTTGTGTAGCCAACGGTAAGGATCCTTAAGGTGGATTGTAAGAATTTAATTCATCAAGGTAAGTGTTATGTGGTGATTCGGGATTTAGTTAAGCAAAGTAGGTGATTTGTAGTATTCGGCCATAGGCCATTGTATGAGTTTAAGTGATGACCGATTTCGACTTTGGTTCTTAGGAACAAATCGATTTGGAATAAGAGAGTTTGGGATTGAGTAAAGCGTGTGCCAAAGCAGTGCGTAATTATCGCATTTGTCTCTTCTTTGATTGTGTGTATGTGTTATATTTATGTATATGTGATATGATGTTAATGGTAGCCGAATTAAGGGCTAAGATTGTGAATACCCGTGGTGGGTGATCGAATACTCAGGTCAGTGAATTACGATATTAAATGATCATTGATGAATATATGAAATGTGATGGCATGTGATGCATTATTGTTCAAGTGATATGTTTCCATGATACACATATATATATGCATGGGACTTGGGATGTGACTATCGAAGGAAAGGGTGTACTTTATGTACGTGGTCCGATGTTAGCCTTGTGCTACATTGGCGCTTGATGTTAGCTATGTGCTTCATCAAGGGAGGTGTTGGCTAGGTGCCCATCTCGGCGGTTGATAGCTGTGTGCATCACCGTGGATTAATTGATATGTGGGATCACTTATGTGATCGGTGGCTTAGCCACGGCCTTGAGCAGCAAGTCTGCCGAGGTAAGTTATGTGGGATCACTTAGGTGATCGGTGGATTAGCCACGGCCTTGGGCGGCAGGTGTGCCGAGGTTGGTGTAATGGATGGAACTAGGTTGGGTTGGGCTTCATTTTGCATAATTTTGCATGTGGACTGTGTGGATATGGGCCAAGCCCATATGTGGGGACATGTGTAATAACTATGCACTGAGTCTGTGTGACTCACCCAAATTTTTCTCAAACCTTACAGGTGATGCATAAAGCTTGGACCGAGTTGGAGTGGATACGAGGTGGCCCATGCAGAAGTTATTTTCCTTATTTTATATATATATTATACATATTTTCAGAATTTGCGAATATTTGGTTATTGTAATAAGGGCCACTTAAAAGGTTTTGAAGTTTATTATTATGTTTTAAAGTGGATTGACAATTTTTATTATTTGGATATGTTATATTTTTAGCAAATCCTATCTTAAAGATATATGTTAAAATTACAAATCGAAGAATTTGTAACAACTTGATTTTATTTGGATTTATAAATATACAATGTTTTATTAAAGACAATATTTTTTTTTTATGTTTTCACTCTAAGTCAAAATATTTTTCAAACATTTTCCGCAGTGGCATTCTAAATTTGGCCGTGGCGTATGGGCCAGGTTTGGGGTGTTACATCAAATGACCGAAAAATTCTTGTTAAAATATTTTCCACCAGCCAAAACGGCCAAGTTGAGGAATGATATCTCTTCTTTTGTGCAGATGAATCTAGAAACACTATATGATGCGTGGGAGAGATACAAGGATTTGTTGAGAAGGTTCCCTCACCATAGGCTACCTTTGTGGCTTCAAGTTCAAACCTTCTACAACGGTGTGAACCACTCAACGAGACAATTGATTGATTCGGCCACCGGCGGAACCCTGAATAATAAAACACCTGAGGCTGCCTACGAATTCATTGAAGAGATGTCACTGAATAACTATCAGTGGCAAGTCACAAGGACAAGGCCAACAAAAGCCGCCAGTGTTTTCAACCTCGACGCAGTGACCATGCTATCAAATCAGGTAGAGATGTTAAATAAAGAGATTGATAGTTTTTGTGGTTCTTCACAAGTACATCCAGTTATGCAGTGCGATACAAATGGAGGAGGAATGAGCAACACAGAATATCCACTTTACAACCTGAGCACTGAAAACGAGCAAGCTCACTATATGGGTAACAATTTTAGACCTCAAAATAACCCTTATAGTAATACTTATAATCCAATTTGGAGGAACCACCCCAATTTCTCAAGGGGTGGCCAAGGAAATCAGAGACAACAACCCCTCCCAAGCTTCTAGCAGCAGCCCTACCCACAAGAGAAAAAGCCGAACCTTGAGGAGATGCTAACAAAATTCATCGTGGTGTTAGAAACCCGTTTCCAAAACACCGAAATAGCACTCAAAAAGAAAGAAGCATCGATTCAAGGGATCAAGAATTAGTTAGGACAACTTACCAAGATCATATCAGAACAACCACAAGGAAGCCTACCAAGCAACACTGAGACTAACCTAAAGGAGCAAATTCAAGCCATAACAGCTCATGATGGTGTAGGGTTAGATGAACCCAATTTAAGGCAAGAGAATATGGTAGAAGAAGGTAAAACTGAGGAAAGTCATGATAAGCCAAAACCGGTAATTAAAGAGTACAAACCGCGTATACCATATCCCGATGTGATGAAGAAAGACAACACAGACGAACAATTCGGTAAATTTCTTAAACTTTTAAAGAAATTACATATTAACTTACTGTTTCTCGAAGCTCTTTCGCAGATGCCAGATTCAAGGAAATTTTTAAAAGAGCTTTTGACAAACAAACGGAGGCTAGACGAGGCATTGCATGTGGAGCTAAACGCAGTGTGCTTGGAATGGTGAAAATGTGCAAGTGTACACAATCGTAACAAGTAATAAAGTGACAAGTAAATGTCGAGTTATCGTACCCACAGGGACTGTAAAAGACATATTTATGAAAATGATTTTTTAAACACTTTGGTGAGGGAAAAATATTTGGTTTTGAGAACTGATTAAAAACTAAAAAACAAAGTAAAATAAAATAAAATAAAATAGAGTTCTAATGCACGATTTCAAAAGATGATTTTAATCAAGATGATATAATTGTGTTGGATTAATTACATTTCTTAACTTAGAATCATTAAATTCATGCTTATACTTGTTACGAATAAATCACGACAACTCGGTAATTTGCTAACTTATGAACATATTTACAAATCAAAAATCCATTTATCTCTTGTACATATCCCTATGTCAATTCGACCGATTAAACAGATTTATAAAAGTAAACATGTTATTGCACATAGATACTTATTCAATTAAACAATCTCTCGCATATTCCTATGCCGATTCAATCGATTAATTCAACCTAATAAGCATATAAAAGACTATGTGAGGTAACAAAGTATCCTTACCTTGAAACAGTTTAATCACAAAAATCACGCAAGTTATGCAAGGCATATGTATCGCCAAATACAATGCTAATTTAATCTTCACTACCTTAGAAGAATTAAACATGCATGATTAAGTATTGTGTCCATTAATTACAATTTCAATGCGTTTAAATAATTAATTCTTTAGTTATCTAAACAATTAAAATGCCGAATAACTTAAGCATGATTTTACTTAATCAAGCATTTTATCGAGGCCTATAATAAAGATAAACACAAGTTTAATAATTTAAGAGGATGAAATGCAATCAACCCAACACGAATTAAATTCAAGCTAAGCTGATTAAATTAACCATTCCAATAGCATAAATATTCATAAATATGTTTGTCAAAACAACAACGAAATTTAAAGAGATAGGGAACAAGAAGCAAATCCAGTGTTTCTCCGTGGCTTGACTGATTGCTCCGTTCTTCGTTCTCCGTTGTCCTCGGCTATCAAGGTGCCTTATGAACACTCTAATTGCTGCTCCAAATGGCTGAGAAAACACCTCTTTTCCAAGAGGAGAAATCGGCACAAGAAGGCTTGGTTTGTTCTTGGAAATAAAGAGAGAATGGAGAGAAGAGAAGTGAGGAGAGAATGAGAATGTTGAAGGATTGATGGGTGATTTGAATGATCAGCCAAGGGTGGTATTTATAGCTGAATGTGGCTGCTAAAAGTAGAAAATCCCATCAGCCAAAGAGCCCTCCCTTGGCCGGCCATCTATGTGGCAAAGTTGATGGCTTCAACTTTGCTAAATATGGCATGGGGCAAATCTACAAAGCCACTATATTTGGAGGGGGTTGAATGCAACTTTGAAAAGTCCTCAAGGGCTTCTTTGCAAGCTTAATTAATCAGATAATAAGCTGATTTGGGTCAGCATATGGACGGTTTGGGCTGCCCAATTCTTTGCTCGGTTCGGTTCAATCGGTTTGGTTCAACTGATGCGGTTCAACTGGGCCTTTTTCATAATTAATTAAGATTAATTTATTTAGCCCAAATTAAATTGGGAATAAATTAAAATTAATTATATTATGATTAAATATTCATAATTGGACCATCTTGGGCTGGAAATAAATTTACCTTGATACTTCAAATTGCTTCTCGGGTTTATTTTTCGAGCAGTGTCTGCCGAGCCAATTTGCGCCCTTTGTGCGAATCAGTCGAAAGTAGTCAAAATTAGTAAAAATTAACTATAAAATTAATTAAAATTCATCATGTTCATATTTTTAGCACAATTTAATTATTTTATAATATTTAATTATTTTTCGACAAGAATTTAATCGAAACTGCATAAATTTGGGTTAAAAAGGGCATGAAAAAGTGTATAAATTTCCGTGTTTCCACACCCCCAAACTTAATTCATTGCTCGTCCCGAGTAATGCACAAATTTGAAAAGAATTTTCTCGGAAACACCTTTGAAAATCTCCTTCAGAACAACTTTCTTCTCAAAATTATGAATTTAATATACTTATGCTCAAAAATAAGAAATTTGGTAATTATGCTACTTAAGTATACATATCGTTCAAATTACACCCAACAACTATTATACTAGCAAAATTAGACTAAATGTTTCTTAATAAAGACATGTTAATCCCTACCAATTTGATTTTAATTCCTTATTCAAAATTAAACTGCAATCATTAAGCTTAACTGATGTCTTCATATGTTGAACAAAGCAATTTCTCTCCACTAATGTAGGTAACATTGGAATTTTGAATCAATAGGTCTTTAATAAGGTTGTAACGTGGCTGGGCTTAGGGGCAGGTAAATGATAGATAAATATTGGCTTTAAAACCCTAGACTCAGCATAAATCGAACCTTCGAAATTTTTACCTTCGATACACCAACATGCTCTTTTGTACATCTATTTTCTTTTGAGTACATGTTTTTTTTTTTTAGCACTTTGCTTCATGTACTACAATTTTAGAGCAATTGGTACTTCCTTTCAACTCCCCCAAACTTATTTTCAAACGATATTCTGCATAATGCCGAGTCTAGTTTTTTGGGGCAATTTTAAAGGTAATGAAGAGAAAAGTGATGGCTAAATATTGAAAAGGTCCAAATAAAATTAGGCCATATAGTCTCAAAGTTGGGTTTCAACGAATAATTTTATCAAGGTTGGCTTGAAAGGCTCAAACGGTCCAAATAATAGTTGCCTAAATCATTTTCAATATTCCATGCTTCCTAGGATTTCGCCTCAAGAAATTACTAAGTCAATTCTAAAGACTTAAACTTTCATGCATGCCTAATTTTTTCGTAGGGAACTAAAAAGTTTATGGTACGAATTTGCATGCTTTATTAAAAATACATTATTAAGCTAACATAATAACTTATTGAAATAATAGAATTTTATTAATACTGAAGGTTAGCATACTTAACAAAATTCAAATTTATTGAGCAAAATATATATCCTAATCATAATTAAAAGAAAATTTTATTCTGAGTAGAATCAATTCAAATTTTTGGTCCCCCTACTTAAAGTGAACAATGTCCTCATTGTTTAAAGTGAATAGATACTATACACCAGGTAGGATTTTTAGAAAAGAGGAGGTGAGTCAAATTGACTGCTTAAGTACCAAGCTCTCTCTAAAATCCAATCCTAGACATGTATATATCTATTGCCACACTTTAGCCTTTGGGACTTGTCAGATTTTATTCATGATTCCTATCTCTTATTTTATTATGCAAAAACGAAAATTCCTAATTCACCTAATCCTAAAATAACTTAAGAATAAAAATAAGCTAAAGTTGAAGTCCTCCCTTTTTTATTTGTTTGTCGATCCTTCCGAATTCGACTCATATTTTAATCCATCAGTATTACCTTTGCATGAATCACCTTGCTCCCTCTTCGATGATGAAATCCATGGTTCAAATATGAAATCTGGAAACTCAGGCACAAAAATAAAAGGGTCATTATAAATTTTCTTGAGGGCACTCCTCATCGAGTCATCTCTTATTTTTGCGTATCTCCAGTAGGCTTGTTGCTACCATTGCATGTGTTGCATTAAGTCCATCAGCTTTGATAGCTCATTACGAAGATCTGGGCTAGGCAGTGGAGCTCCAAACATTGAGGTTTCGATATCGGGTTCAAACTTACGGTTCCATTGATTACGCCTCAACAGGACTTTGATTGATTGCTCTGGCGATTTTACGTGGGTTCATCCTCTGTTTCTTCGGGATCCTCACTCTCTTCAACTTGTTGCTGAAGAACAGAATCTTCGGCTACTCGGTAGAGGTCCCAATCGGTGATTGTGCCTTGATTATACTCTGTATTTTTCACGTCTGCGAGGATTTTTGCTTTTAAGCATAAAATTGTTATCGTAATGGGGAAATAGGCCGGGCCAGAATGTCTAACGGCACAATTTCGTATTTCTCTTAGGATGATTTTGCCCACATCAATGGTCTTTCCAGTTAGAATTGAGTATAATAAGACCATTCACTCTAATGATCTTTGTAGTCCCATGTGAACTAGGCATAAGGGTCAAAGCGAATGAAGTAGAACCATACCTTCGCAAGTGGTGTCAAATACTCTCTTTGGCACGTGTGGGTTCCTTGCTTTGACACAGTCCACTTAGAACCTGGAACTGTGAGTTCCTCGAGAATTTCTTGCAAATTTTCATACTTAATGTTGCTCAACAGAGAAGAATATTCATCATTGTCGAAATCAGGTAATTCAAAGAATTCATTAATAGCATTTGAATTTATTGGTACCTTGATTCTGCGGATTGGAACTTCGGTCAATTCGCTTGAGGTCAAGTTCGCGTAGAATTCACGAACTAGTTCCTCATCCACACTTGGTCTCTTTTCACAAAACAATTCCCAATTGAGGGCTTCAGCAACTTGACGAATACGTGCCATAAAGTCTCTGTAGTTGCTTTCCTTCAGTGTGAAGCCTTTCTCTGGATGCATCTGTTGATCTTTGAAAATACTTTCGTATCTTACTTTGGCTTCTTCACAGTGAAATTTGTTTTGTGTTTCGTCAATTTGGGCGGAGGCACGAGTTCTCTTGCGAGGCATGATTAACCTGAACATAAGATGGAAAAAATATTTTCTTAAAAATTTAATTAATAAAAATTATTAATTCTTCAATAAATTGAAAGAATTGAATAAAAATTAAACTTAAGGGAAGAAATTTGTTCTTACCACCTTCTTCGTAAAAATTAAGAACTCCTAAAATAAAATATACTAATGAACAAAAGATGGAATTTTAAAAGGAGGGTTGAAGGCTTTTGGCTTAGGTTGGGCGGATGGGTGCGTGCTATGGGCTGCACGCAAGCAGCAGCGCGCAAGGCCTTGCGGCAGGTAGGCCACGAGCGTGCGCAGTGCGGCGCGCGAGAGCAGAGACACACGCTGGGCTGGTCGGGTGTCTTGGGGAGATGGTGCGCAGCAAGCAACGTGGGCTGGAGGCAGAGCGTGAGGCCAAGAACTCGATGCATTTGAAATTTGAAGTAGCAAACGCACGAGGCTGTGTGAAACACCCCAAACCCGGCCCACGAGATTTTCCCAGATTTGGTACGTTCCTCAAGTAAACCGGTTTCAAAATTCTTTCGTTACCTAGAGAAAACTTGTACGATTTTAAAAAAAATTGTTTTGGGTTGGGCTTATGTTGAAAACGAATTCAATTCTTTATATTAAAAATTTTACTTAAACTTTAATAGGTAAAACTCATAATCATAATAAATAGAAATAAATGGAAAAAAATCCAACTATGGCCTTATGGCCTTATTACATCAAATAATTTCCAAGTAATTCAAGTACTTAAATAGAAATAGTAGTTCATAAAATAAAAACTTCATGTTGAGCATGGCCACCACAAGTTCTGTAGTCCCTGTCCATCACTGTTCATCACCGAAACATGGTCCCACAAAGGGGTGAGTCAAAACAGACTCAATGTGTACACAAACACTAAATCAAAATAGAATCGGGCATACAAATGTTACGCATTCATATCATAGCATACAAATTATGATGCATTCCCAAACCCAAACCTAATAAGCCATCCGCTACACTCCCCGTACCAACACTTTGCATAACCGTGGGGACTACTAAGTCGACCCTCCTTCCGCTACACTCCATATCGCGGTCTTAGGTAACCGTATTTGTGGTCTTAGGTCACCACATTCAGATAATCGCGGTCTTAGGTCACCGCATTCAGATTACTGTGGTCTTAGGTCACCACATTCAGATACCACGGTCTTAGGTCACCGTGTTTGTGGTCTTAGGTCACCACATTCACTTCCCCTTTCAATAACCCATATGCCCCATATAATGATGATATGCATAAATATGCGAGTTCACATTCTTATCATATTCTCATGTCACTAATGACCTTTTTCATATTCTTTGTAGAAGTAGGAAACGTACCTAAGTACTTCGTACCATAACATGGTACCCTAGCCACTTTCATATTCTTAATATCACATATTTTAATAAAAGCAGGCCATGAAACATATTAAGAAGTAGTGTGGGGTACACACTGATTTGCTTAACCACTTCATCGAAATCCCAAATCGATCTATCGCCTTAGATCTCAAGTTCCTACAATTGATTAATCACTTACTATTTAGCACAAAGCCTATTCGGCTAGAAAACCAAATCCTAGTAGGATTTGTATTCTTAAAGCTTACCTTGGTGTCGATTTGATGATTTAATCAAATCCCGAAACTCATATTTTTCCCTTTGAAATTGGCTAGTCACTAAATCCCTTGAATTGGTTAGTTTTCGACTTAAAACACATAATAATAGATCTACTACTAAAATAGGCCTTGGCCGAATTTACCTTTGTTCCTACCTTCCAAATCTTAAATCCCGAATTGGATCCTTGCTTCTTTATATTCTTTGTTGAAATCCCTATGTACCCATGTTAGATCCAATCTAACATTAAATCATAATAATATAGCTTATGGCGAATGGTATTCATAACTTACCTTAGATCTTAGAAGTTCGAAAGATACCTTCTTGTAGTTGACAATTTCTTAAATCCAAAAACACCCTTCCATAACTCGGCCAAAATCTATAATAGAGATTAGTCCTTAAATTTTAGAGAGGTTTAAAATATAAAAGAATTGAAACCAAACTTTGGATCTTACCCTTTTAAGATATCGGTAGCACCCTTGTTAAAAGCCCCTTAAAGAATCGGCCTTGATGACTAGATGATAAAGTTTCGGCTTTTGGGATTTAATGGAGAAGTCGACTAGAGGTTCTCTTGGGGTATTTGGTTTCCACGAAAATAAGGAAAAGAAACTTGAGAATTTTGGCAATGGTGGACTATAGATTCGGCTTGACAAAAGAAAAGAGAAGAAGAGAAGAGAGGAGAGCACTCGAGAAATTACAGAGAGAGAGGAGGAGGAAGAAAAATTGATGAGTAGCCCTATTTCCTTCCTTTTATAGCCGAAACTACTCCTCAGAATCCCTTACTTGGCCACCACTCTTCTTTATTTGATAGCTTTATCTCTTAATTTAAAATAATTAGAGAATAATCCTTTATTATCTCTTCAAAAATAATCCAAATTAAATCCCTTATTTATCACCTTATTAATTGAATATTAAAGAGAATAAAACTCCTCCTTTCTAGAAGGCTTGTGCCGTCCACCTCAGAGCTTCTGGAAGCAAAAATAAAACTTCTTTTATTTGCTTCCCAAGTGACTCGAACCAGTGCCCAACACCTTGCATGTGGCGCCATTTCCAGAGGCCCCAAGTGGCATCTTGGCCACTTTTCCAAGCTGTTTGTGTGTCAAATTTCACAAACTTTTTCTTTTAAGGCCACCTTGCCTTAATTTCCTCTTTTAAACTTTAAAACTCGACATTTCTAAGTCATTTCTAAGTTTCCAAAAATTTCCGTTCGCTCTGTAAACTTGACATTTTCTTACATTTCCAAGTTTCAGAAATGTGCACTTTCCTATTTTGAATCATTTCCAAATCATTTCCATCCATTTCCAAGTTTCCAAAAATGTTCACTTTCCATTTTTTTAACTTAACATTTCCATACATTTTCAGTTTCCAAAATTGTTCAAAATTTATTCTTAGTACATAAAACATGTTACTTCGTACAATTAAACCGAAAATGCATAGGCCCTTTCTAGGATGTTACAATTCTACCCCCTTAAAATAATTTCGTCCTCGAAATTTTCTAACTAAAATAATTGAGGGTATTGTTGTCGCATTGCCTCTTCTCGGTTCCCACGAAGCTTCTTCCGATCCATGATTGCGCCATAACACCTTGACTAGAGGAACTGACTTCCTCCGTAGCACTTTCACATCACGTTCCAATATCCGAATCGGCTCTTCCTCGTAGGATAAGTCTGGCCTTAGCTCTACTTCTTCGACAGGTACCACATGAGACGGATCCGATCGGTAACGACGTAGCATGGATACATGGAATACGTCATGCATCTGCGCAACTCGGTGGCAACTCCAATTGGTATGCCATCGCTCTAACTCGCTTCGATTACTCGATAGGGCCCTATAAACCTTGGGCTTAACTTCCTTGCGACCGAACCTCATTACCTTTTTCCAAGGCGAGACTTTCAGAAACACTTGATCTCCCACTTCAAACTCTATTTCCTTCCGCTTAAGGTCTGCGTGCACGACTTACGCCTATCGAGGCTTCCTTTAACCGTGCTTGAATCATCTCAACCTTCTCTTGCCGCCACTAACTCTGGACCCAAAACTCAACGTTCTCCTAACTCAGTCCAACAAGTAGGAGTTCTACACTTTCGACCATACAATGCTTCATGTGGTGCCATCCGAATGCTAGCCACGATAGTGTTGTTGTAGGCGAACTCGGCTAAAGTCAAATAGTCTTCCCAACTTCCTCTGAAATCCATCACACTGACCTCTCAACATATCCTCCAACACTTGTATAACCTCGTTGATTGCCGTCGATTGTGGATGAAAAGCCGTAGTGAAGTCCAACTTAGTGCCTAAAGCTTGATGAAGTGCCCTCCGAACCGAGACATAAACCTTGGGTCTCTGTCGGAGATGATCGATCTTGGTACACCATGTAACCTCACAATTTCCGCCACATATAACTTAGCGACCAAGAGAATAGTCAACTCTTACCGGGATGAAGTGCGCGGACTTAGTCAAGCGGTCCACTATCACCCATACCGAGTCCTTCTTAGTAGGCGTGGGGAAGCCCACTAACGAAATCCATGGTAATTCTCTCCCACTTCCATTGCGGAATCTCGATTGGTTGAAGCAATCTGATGGAACTTGGTGTTCAGCCTTAACTTGGCGACACGTCAAACATTTCCCCACAAATTGGTCACTTCTTGCTTAAGATCGGACCACCAAAATTGTTCCCTTAGATCTCAGACAAACTTAATGCCTCCGGGATGCATAGCATAAGGGCTACTATGCGCCTCCCGAAGAATCCTTTGTCTTAACTCCTTGTCCTTAGGCATACATGCCTTTCCCTTGAAGCACAATACTCCCTCATCATTAACACTATAATCTTCTAACTCTCCGATTCGCACTTGCGTAACTCTAGCACTTAGATCCTTATCAACCAATTGTCCTCTTTCACCTCCTTGACCATGTGGGCTTGACTTGCAACTCGCCATAACAGGCTTCCATCATCGTACAAACTTAAGTGAGCGAACATAGCCCTTAGATCCGACACAACCTTCCGACTTAGGGCATCGGCTACCACAATCGCCTTGCCGGATGATATTCTATCGAGCGATCGTAGTCCTTCAACAACTCCACCCACCTTCGTTGCCTCAAGTTCAACTCCTTACGAGTCAACAGATACTTAAGGCTCTTGTGGTGCGTGTAGATCACCGACCTTTCTCCATAGAGGTAGTGCCTCCAAACCTTAGGGGCGAAAACCACTGCGCCGGTTCCAAGTCATGAGTTGGGTAGTTAACCTCATGAGGCCTTAGTTGCCGAGACGCATAAGCGACTACCTTTCCTTCTTGCATTAGCACACATCCTAATCCCATATGCAAAGCGCCACAAGACACCACAAAATCCTTCCTGACCTCCGGTTGAGTTAACACTGGAGCCTCCGTCAACACCTTCTTAAGGTTGTCAAAGCTCTTCTGTTGCTTATCGGACCATTCAAAGGGTACTTCCTTCCTTAGTAACTTTGTCAAAGCGCGGCTATTGACGAGAATCCTTCTACGAACCTTACGTAATAGCTGCCAAACCTAAGAAACCTCGAATCTCACCACGGACCTAGGTGGTTTCCAATCCAACAACGCTTGATCTTCCTAGGATCCACTCTTATTCCTTTTGCCGATACCACATGCCCTAAGAATGCCACCTCTTTAAGCCAAAATCCACACTTCTTTGAATTTGGCATGAGCTTCTTCTCCCTTAACACTTGTAGCACCACTCGAAGATGTTCATCATGCTCCTCTTGAGACTTAGAATACACCAAAATATCGTCGATGAACACACGCGCGAACCTATCCAAGTAGGGTTGAAAAACTCGGTTCATCATATCCATGAACGCGGTGGAGCGTTTGTCAATCCAAATGGCATCACCACAAACTCAAAATGGCCGTATCTTGTCCTAAAAGCGGTATTATGGATATCCGCCTCCTTCACCTTCAATCGGTGATATCCAGACCTTAAGTCTATCTTTGAGAATATCATGTCCCCTTTTGGTGATCGAACAAGTCATCGATCCTTGGCAAAGGATACTTGTTCTTGATGGTCGACTTATTCAATGACGGTAATCTATGCACATACGCATAGTTAGTCCTTCTTCTTACAAATGTAGGCGGTGCTCCCCATGGAGACACACTGGGTCGTATGAACCCACAATCCAACAACTCTTAGATTTGAGCCTTGAGCTCAACTAACTCCTTTGGCGCCATTCGGTATGGAGTGATTGACACAGGACCTGTTCTCGGTAGTAAGTCTATTCCAAACTCCACCTCCCTATCTGTGGGTATTCCTGGTAATTCCTCCGGAAATACATCTTCAAAGTCTTTCACCGTTCTAACTCCACTGACACCTTCTTCCTTTCTACCTAACGCACTTACGAAGGCTAAGAACGCCTTGCACCCTTTCTTAACCATTTTCTCAGCCTTCAACGCCTAAACTACGTTGGACAGGTAGTTTCTTCTCTCTCCGATCATTACTACTACTTCATCCTCCGGGGTCCTTAGTTTAATTCGTTTAGCCACACAATCCAACATGTCTCGGTGTTCTACTAGCCAGTCCATTCCAAGTATAAGTTCAAACTCCCCGAAAGGTAGTTTCATTAAGTCAGCCCGAAAGTTCACTCCCTAAATCTCTAGGGGTACATTCTGAAAGATCTTATCCACCACTACAGTTAGGCCTAATGGGCTTACTACAGTCATCTGCCTATCAGAAGGTTCAGAGTCTAGGCCTAGTGTTTCCACTACACTACATGCAACATAGGAATGGGTCGAGCCCACATCAATTAGAGAAAAATAGGGCTTGTCAAAAATAAAGAACGTACTGGCTATAACGTTAGGCGCGTCTCCATCTTCCCTTCGGCGAACCGCGTAAACCAAACTTGGTTGCCTTGCCTCAGCATTAGCAGCACCTCTGCCTTGTGTTCCACGGCCTCTGCCAGCACCATTACCTCTGTTACTCGAACCACGACCTCGTTGAGGCTGTGGTCCTCCTCTACCAGTCTGACTAACATTCTAAGCTGTTGGTTGGCTTTCATCTGATTGCTTAGGACAATCCTTGATCACATGGTCCTTGGACCCACATCTAAAACATCCTCCTGTTTTCTTCCAGCACTCTCCTAAGTGCTTCTTTCCACACACATCACAAGGTCGATACCGCCCTTCTGAACCAACTTGCTGACCTCACGGCCCATCAACTCTAGGCCTCTTATGAACCTTTCCAGACATTCCAAAACCTCTTTTGGGCCTATTCCTATCCATAGCCTGTTTTGTAGAATCCTTGATTCCCTTAGCCACCTTGGCCTTTTCTACCAAAACAGAAAACTCCCGCTCCTGATGCGGTGCTATCAACAGTCTCAGATCATCCCTTAGCCCGTCCTCAAAACGGACACAGCGCTCATGCTCAGTTGCCACTACTCCTCGAGCATATCGGCTAAACCTCAGGAATTCAGCCTCATACTCCGCCACGGACTTGTTCCCTTGAACCAGCCCCAGAAATGCCTTCCTTTGCTCATCAGTATACCTGGTTCCCACATACTTCTTCTGAAATGCTTCCTTAACATATTCCCAGGTCAGATCCTCAGCCGTGGCACCATCCCGGAACAGTCAACCACCATCGATACACTTCATCGCGTATGCGGTGCCACCATTCCTTTTAACTTCTCCTCGGGGTCAAGTCAAGCTCATCCATGATGCGCTCTGTTTGCCAACAACGATTACTCGGTGAACCGGGTGCCACACCCGATACTCCACGAAACATTTCGGCTCCATTAGCTCGGAGCCGCTTCAGCCACGGACTTACGAGTTCCCGAATTTCCTCCCCGCACTGACCACCAACTCCAAAACTCGCGGCCACGACCTATGACACGGCATCATCCCCGTCTCGAGCTAACATTCGCTCAACACCAACGGTGGGGTGGTGGTGGCGGTGGTATCTAATTGTCGGACCCTTGACCCGATCTAACGGGTTCGACATAATCATCCTTCCTCTACCTCGTCCATGACGACCACGTCCTCTAGAGCTCATTTCTAACGTCGTGATCGATTAAGAAGTTTTATGAATTAGTCTTTGTTTCACTTGATTACCCGCGAAGAAATTTTATGAAAAGAGTTTTAGGAGTGGTTCTTTCGTATGCTACGATCTTTCCATTCATTCATCCATACATCCATCAAACAATCATGAACTCTCATTCATTTAGAGAAAGGTTGTAGTTTTCATTGTTATTGTTTTTTTTTCTTCCACTACCCAGGGGTATTTTCGTGACTCGTCCTCTGAGGGTATTTTCGTAATTTTTCAAAAGGAAAAAGTTCATTGGTGATTTTGTCATAAAGTATTTTGGTATTTCTAAATTTCAGGGGTATTTTGAAAAATTTTGAAATCCAGGGGTATTTCGGTGATTTTGGACCTCGGGGGTATTTTGGTGATTTTCTTTTTTTTTCCAAGCCGGTGTAAATTTGTAAAATCTTATAAATCAGGGATATTTCAAAGGTTGCAAAACTTTGAGGGTTCTTTTCGAGAATTGTACTTTTCAAAACGGTGATGTTGCGAAAATTTTGGAAATCAGGGTCATTTTGGTAACTTTATAAGTTAGGGGCAATTTTGAAATTTCCAAAATTCAAGGTATTTTTGATAATTTGCAAATTAGGGTTTTGAACATTGATAAAATAATGAAATTTTGGCAAATCTGTTGGGTAGTTGGTCATTTTATAACCAAGGGTATTTTGGTAATTTTACCACTAGGGGCATTTTTGTATAAATCGGAAATCTTTGAAAAATTTTGTAAAGATGGTTTTCATGAATTTAGAAGAAAGTTTTAAGAGTTCTAAAACTAGGGTTTTGTTGTTTTTATAAAAACACGGCTAATTCCCTTTCGGGTTTTAGTTATTGTGTTTAGCCTATGACCGAGTCCTCTTGGTCGGGGTGAACCAAAGCTACGCACAGAGCAGGATTCGAGTGGAGAGGAGGTGAGTCACGCGGATTGCTTAAATACCAAGCTCCCCCGAAACCATTCCTAGACATGCGCATGAGAGGTTGCCACACCTATCTGAGTCTTCTTGGTTAGGGGTGAGAACCGGCTACGCACGGGTAGGATTCAGCCAAGAGGAGGTGAGTCACTAGGATCGCTTAAATACTGTGCTCTCCCGGATCCAATCCTAGACATGCGCACAGGGGTTACCACACCCTAACTTAGTGACTTAGCCATGGGTTTGTTTAACGTTCCTTAAGTCTTATGTGTTTGTGTTTGAGTAGACTAGTCCTAGGGTTCAAGCACTTATCATGCTAATCTACGTTCCATTCCATTTCTACCCTTCTACACATCATAACATAATCACACAAATAGTTAGGGGTACTTACTTGGTGGACTGCGGGTCGGAGACTTTAGGTGCCATGCCAGAAAACCTGCTTGTTTCATAAAATATTTTCAAAAAAAACTCATTTGGGCTCGCTTTGAAAATGTTTTGGGCCTTGGCCCACAGGCTGAGAGTTTTAAAACTGGGCTCTGATACCAAACTGAAACACCCCAAACCCGGCCCACGAGATTTTCCCAGATTTGGTATGTTCCTCAAGTAAACTGGTTTCAAAATTCTTTCGTTACCTATAGAAAACTTGTGCGATTTTAAAAAAAATTGTTTTGGGTTGGGCTTGTGTTGAAAACAAATTCAATTCTTTATATTAAAAATTTTACTTAAACTTTAATAGGTAAAACTCATAATCATAATAAATAGAAATAAATGGAAAACAATCCAACTATGGCCTTATGGCCTTATTACATCAAATAATTTCCAAGTAATTCAAGTACATAAATAGAAATAGTAGTTCATAAAATAAAAACTTCATGTTGAGCATGGCCACCACAAGTTCTCGCAGCCCCCTGTCCATCACTGTTCATCACCAAACATGGTCCCTACAAGGGTGAGTCAAAGCAGACTCAATGTGTACACAAACACTAAATCAAAATAGAATCGGGCATACAAATGTTACACATTCATATCATAGCATACAAATTATGATGCATTCCCAAACCCAAACCTAATAAGCCATCCGCTACACTCCCGTACCAACCTGCATACACCGTGGGGACTACTAAGTCGACCCTCCTTCCGCTACACTCCATATCGCGGTCTTAGGTCACCGCATTTGTAGTCTTAGGTCACCACATTCGAGATATCGCGGTCTTAGGTCACCGCGATTGAGACATCGTGGTCTTAGGTCACCACATTCGAGATACCACGATCTTAGGTCACCGTGTTCGTGGTCTTAGGTCACCACATTCACTTCCCCTTTCAATAACCCATATGCCCCATATAATGATGATATGCATAAATATGCCGAGTTCACATTCTTATCATATTCTCATGTCACTAATGACCTTTTCATATTCTTTGTAGAAGTAGGAAGCGCACTGAGTACTAAGTACCATAACATGGTACCTAGCCACTTTCATATTCTTAATATCACATATTTTAATAAAGCAGGCCATGAAACATATTAAGAAGTAGTGTGGGGTACACACTGATTTGCTTAACCACTTCACTTTGAAATCCCGAAATCTGATCTCATGCCTTTAGATCTCAAGTTCCTACAATTGATTAATCACTTACTATTTAGCACAAAGCCTATTCGGCTAGAAAACCAAATCCTAGTAGGATTTGTATTCTTAAAGCTTACCTTGGTGTCGATTTGATGATTTAATCAAATCCCAGAAACTCGTATTTTTCCCCTTTGAAATCGGCTAGTCACTAAATCCCTTGAATTGGTTAGTTTTCGGCTTAAAACACATAATAATAGATCTACTACTAAAATAGGCCTTGGCCGAATTATCCTTTGTTCTTACCTTCCAAATCTTAAATCCCGAATTGGATCCTTGCTTCTTTATTCTTTTGTTGAAATCCATATGTACCCATGTTAGATCCAATCTAACATTAAATCATAATAATATAGCTTATGGCGAATGGTATTCATAACTTACCTTAGATCTTAGAAGTTCAGAAAGATACCTTCTTGTAGTTGACAATTTCTTAAATCCCGAAAACACCCTTCCATAACTCGGCCAAAATCCATAATAGAGATTAGTCCCTAAATTTTAGATAGGTTTAAAATATAAAAGAATTGAAACCAAACTTTGGATCTTACCCTTTTTAAGAAATCGGTAGCACCCTTGTTAAAAGCCCCTTAAAGAATCGGCCTTGATGACTAGATGATAAAGTTTAGGCTTTTGGGATTTAATGGAGAAGTCGACTAGAGGTTCTCTTGGGGTATTTGGTTTCCACGAAAATAAGGAAAAGAAACTTGAGAATTTTGGCAATGGTGGACTATAGATTCGGCTTGACAAAAGAAAAGAGAAGAGAAGAGAGGAGAGCACTCGAAATTCGGTAGAGAGAGAGGAGGAGGAAGAAAAATTGATGAGTAGCCCTATTTCCTTCCTTTTATAGCCGAAAATACTCCTCGTAATCCCTTACTTGGCCACCACTCTTCTTTATTTGATAGCTTTATCTCTTAATTTAAAATAATTAGAGAATAATCCTTTATTATCTCTTCAAAAATAATCCAAATTAAATCCCTTATTTATCACCTTATTAATCGAATATTAAAGAGAATAAAACTCCCCCTTTCTAGAAGGCTTGTGCCGTCCACCTCAGAGCTTCGGAAGCAAAAATAAAACTTCTTTTATTTGCTTCCCAAGTGACTTGAACCAGTGCCCAACACCTTGCATGTGGCGCCATTTCCAGAGGCCCTAAGTGGCATCTTCAGCTACTTTTCCAAGCCTGTTTGTGTGTCAAATTTCACAAACTTTTTCTTTTAAGGCCACCTTGCCTTAATTTCCTCTTTAAACTTTAAAACTCGACATTTCTAAGTCATTTCTAAGTTTCCAAAAATTTTCGTTCGACTCTGTAAACTTGACATTTTCTTACATTTCCAAGTTTCGTAAATGTGCACTTTCCTATTTTGAATCATTTCCAAATCATTTCCATCCATTTCCAAGTTTCCAAAAATGTTCACTTTCCATTTTTTTTTAACTTAACATTTCCATACATTTTCAGGTTTCCGAAATTGTTCAAAATTTTAAAACATGTTACTTCGTACAATTAAACCGAAAATGCATAGGCCCTTTCCAGGATGTTACACTGTGTGAGATGTGGGCGCGCGACGTGTGCTGAAGCTGCTAGCCGAATGGCTGTTGTGGCTAGGGGCTTGCGGCACTTTGATGAGTTGGTGATTTTGGGATTTTAGGTGTTGAATGAATGAGAAAAATAGAATACATGGATGGATTATATAATGGAAATAGTAGGAATTAGAGTAGAACTCTTAGAGCAATTTAATAATAAAAATATTCTAATTCTAATTCTACTTAATGTTAACAACAATTAATAATATGCATATGTAATTATCAATTGCTATTAATTTATTAAGATAAACATAAAATAAAATTAATCCTAATCCTAAGCTAAGTTGATAAAAATTAATATATAAATTATAAGAAATATAATAATATATTAAAGTTTATCAATATTTTATAAATATGATATTAAGAAAAATATTTATTCTAGATGCTTTTTTTAAAAAAATATTTACAAAAAGAGGCACCTAGTTTTTATTATTTACAAAAATAGCAACCAAATTTTAAAAATAATTCAATTAAGTCCCTAGACTTAATGAAAATTTGAAATTGAGTTGCGATTTAAGCCTTGGGTCAAAATTGACCTTTTTATTTGGAAAACCAAAAATTTATTTTTGTCATTTAGGGGCTAATTTCTTGGAAAATTATGTAAAAATCAATTCCCAGGAAAGATTGGAGGGGTCACAAGCGGTCCCGCTTAAGTTCCCATCTCCTAGACATAATTTCTTTAAACATAATAAACCCAAAAATATACCCTAAATGATTTATTGAAAACAATAAAATCTAAAGATCAGATAAACTGAACAAGATTTGATCTCGTTCAGGTCTTTCTCTGTAGTAATGTTTCAAACGCTGAGCATTGATGTGAAAATTACCTCCCTTACCTTGGAGTTCAACAACTCCGTATGGATAGACGCGATGAATCGTAAATGGACCGGACCAACGTGATTTTAACTTACCTGGGAAGAACTTCAATCTGGAATTAAATAACAAGACTTGCTGACCTGCTTCAAACTCTCAAACTCGAATATGCTTGTCATGCCAATTCTTGAGTCTTTCTTTGAGTAATTTAGCATTTTCGTATGAGAACATTCGGAATTCCTCTAGTTCGTTGAGTTGGAGCATCCGTTTCTCTTTGGCAAGCTTAAGATCCAAGTTGAGTTGTCGAAGAGCCCAGTAGGCTTTGTGCTCTAACTCCAAAGGTAAATGACAGGCTTTCCCAAAGACCAACCTGTAGGGTGACATTCCTAAAGGTGTCTTGTATGCTGTTCTGTAAGCCCATAAAGCATCATCTAGTCTCTTGGACCAATCTCGTCGGTTAGGGAAAACTGCCTTCTCAAGTATGCCTTTGATCTCCTTATTTGCTAGCTCACCTTGCCCATTTGTCTGCGGATGGTAAGCTGTAGCAACCTTATGTTTCACTCCATGTTTATCTAACAACCATTTTAACCACTTATTCACAAAATGGGTTCCTTCATCGCTGATAATAGCTCTTGGGGTTCCGAATCTTGTGAACACATGTTTCTACAAGAACTTCATCATAACCTTAGCATCGTTCGTCGGATCAGCTTCAGCCTTGACCCACTTGGACACATAATCTACTGCTACCAATATGTACTTGTGACCAAAAGACGGAGGAAAAGGACCAAGAAAGTCAATACCCCAAACATCGAATAATTCTACCTCAATGATATTTGTTCGAGGCATCTCATTTCTGTTGGTGACATTTCCAACCCTCTGACATCGATCACAGCTCTTTACGTAAGCGTATGCATCCTTGAATAGTGTTGGCCAAAAGAATCCGGCTTGCAATACTTTGGCCGCTGTACGAGTATAAAATCTTTGGTATTTCATCTTCTTCCACACATCTCCTGATCATCTGATCTGCACACTTTTTAAACAAATATTGCTCTTCCCAGAAATAGTACTTCACATCGTGAAGAAACATTTTCCTTTGCTGATACGTTTTATCAAGCGACATCAAACCACAAGCTAAATAGTTAGCAAAATCATCAAACCAAGGAATATTATGGACATGATTTACCTTCAGTATGTGTTCATCTAGAAATGTTTCTTGGATCGGTAAGAGTAGAGAATTTCCCTCTTCTGGTTCTAATCTGGATAAGTGATCCGCTACTTGGTTTTCTACCCCCTTCGATCTTGGATTTCTAGATCGAACTCTTGAAGTAGAAGCACCCACCAGATCAATCTCAGCTTAGCATCTTTCTTAGCTAATAAGTACTTAATTGCAGAGTGATTCGTATAGAAAATCACTTTGGTACCTACAAGATAAGATCGAAACTTTTTGAAAGTAAACACAATAGCCTGTAACTCTTTTTCTGTTATTGTATAGTTCAGTTGAGCTTCGGTTAGAGTTTGACTTGCGTAGTAGATGGGGTGAAAAACTTTGTTCCTTCGCTGGCCCAAGACAGCTCCAATTGCAAAGTCACTTGCGTCACATATCAATACAAATGGCAACTCCCAGTCTGGTGTGACGATTATGGGTGCCGTGACTAATCAACTCTTCAGATCATTGAATGCTTTTAAGCATTCCTCATCAAATTTGAATATCGAGTTCTTCTCCAATAATTTGCATAAGGGTTTAGCAACTTTAGAGAAGTCCTTGATAAATCTTCGATAAAAACCGGCGTGACCTAAAAAGCTCCTAACACCTTTTACAGATGTTGGAGGTGGGAGTTTCTCAATAACATCTACTTTTGCTTTGTCTACCTCGATCCCATGCCTCGTTATCCGATGGCCTAAAACATATCCTTCTCGTACCATAAAATGGCACTTTTCCCAGTTGTGTATGAGATTCGTTTCATCGCATCGCCTTAGTACCTTAGCTAGATTGGCTAAGCAATCATCGTAAGTATATCCGAATACTGAAAAATCATCCATAAACACTTCCAAGTACTTTTCAACCATGTCAGTAAAAATAGACATCATACATCTTTGTAATGTAGTAGGTGCATTACATAAACCAAATGGCATGCGTCTAAATGCAAACGTACCATACGGGCAGGTGAATGTCGTTTTGTGTTGATCTTCCGGTGCTACTGTAATCTGATTATACCCTGAGTATCCATCGAGAAAATAGTAGTAATCTCGTCCTGTGAGTCTATCCAGCATCTGGTCCAATAACGGCAGAGGAAAGTGATCTTTCCTAGTCGCCTTGTTCAGCTTCCGATAATCGATGCAGATTCTCCATCCCGTATCTGTTCTAGTTGGTATCAACTCATTGTTTTCGTTCTCCACGACCATGATACCTCCTTTCTTCGGCACGCACTGGACTAGACTCATCCATGAACTGTCTGAGATAGGGTAAATTATACCTGCATCCAACCACTTGATAATTTCCTTTTTCACTACATCTTTCATGATGAGATTAAGTCTCCATTGTCCATCAATCGTTCCTCTCTCGCCACCTTCTAATATGATCTTGTGCATGCATACAGATGGGATAATACCGCGAATATCGGCTATGGTCCATCCGATAGCCTTCTTAAATTGTTTCAAACCTAAGATAAGTTTCTCTTCTTGTTCAGTAGTTAATTCTGCTGAAACAATCACAGGCAGAGTAGAGGCGTTATCTAAATAAACATATTTTAAGTGTGAAGGTAATACATTGAGTTCTAACTTAGGTGGCTCTTCAATTGATGCTTTTGGCTGAATGTAATCTCTTTTTTCTAATTCCAAAGATTCAAAACGAGATTGCAGATTAAATCCCTTTTGATTAGCTTCTAGCACAGCTAAGTATTCATCCTCCTCTTCATCATTTGGAGGGTCAGATGTCAAAATTCGCTCCAGTGGGTCCTCAACACAGTTAAGTTCCCTCTCCACTATTAATTCCTCTAAATCGGATACTGCAGAACAATCATCCATTGTGTCAGGAAATCGCATAGACTTAAAGACGTTAAATGTTACCTGATCATCTTGAACACGCATAGTCAGCTCGCCCTTTTGTACATCGATAAGGGTCCTTCCAGTTGCTAGGAACGACCTTCCTAGGATAATTGGCACTTCTTTGTCTACTTCAAAGTCTAGAATTACAAAGTCAGTAGGAAAAATAAATTTATCTACACATACCAATACGTCCTCGATTTTTCCTTCTGGATGGGCTAAGGATCGATCTGCTAGTTGAAGTGTAATCGTAGTTGGTCTAACTTCTCCTATCCCCAACTTCCTAAATATTGACATAGGCATCAAGTTGATACTTGCACCTAAGTCACATAATGCCTTACCGCAATATGTTGATCCAATGTTGCATGGTATGGTGAAACATCCAGGATCCTTTAATTTTGGGGGTAGTTTGTCCACGAAGATATGCACCTTTGCATTCCTTCGCCGAGCTACCGTCTCAAATTCTCCAAGTCTTCGTTTCTTAGACAAGATATCTTTCATGAACTTGACATAGTTCGGCATTTGCTCAAATGCTTCAACCAACGGGATGTTGATGTGAAGTTGCTTGAGTACGTCAAGGAACTTCTTGAATTGAATCTCCTGCTTCGGCTTCTGAAGTCTTTGAGGGTAGGGTGGTGGTGGTTTCATTACTGGAACTAGTTTTGGTTGATTCGTCTTTGGCGGCAATTCTGCACCTAACGAAGTTGTTAGTTGATCGTAATTAGCTGGTCTGGGGTTACTTTGTCGGTTTTTGCCGATTACAGTTCAGTGGCTGGGATTTCAACACTTGGTTGAACTTCTTACGAATCTTGAGCGTCGGTGGCCCCTTTCTAACTTCAATGGTGTTGGGCTCTACTATCTTTCTGCTCCTCAATGCCAACGCTTTACAATGTTCCTTCCCGCATTTCTCAGATTCTCCGTGTCCTTTGGGTAGAGCACCTTGTGGTCGGTTCTCGAGTTCGATGAGTGTCGCCCACTTGATTTTCCAAATTCTTCAATGTAGATGCTTGGCTCTGGATTAAGGCATCATTCTTCACTATGTATGTCTTAAGCAAACTTTCCAAGCTATTGGATGCTTCAGCTTGAACTGGTTTCTGAACTTGTTGAGGGAAACTAGGTAGCTGGGTTGGTTTGGGTTGGGTGTAAGTGGTACTGGTTCCAGCCCCTTAGTTACTCCAGGAAAAATTCGGGTGGTTTCTCCATGATGGGTTATAAAAATTTTATTACAACCCTTGCCTTCCTCGGTTTTGGTTCTGATTACCCATGTAGTATACAGATTAGGGGTTTGACGGACATTCTTCAAACAAATGTCCCTCCCCACAATAGACACAGGCTACATTCTCAAATTGATTCGTAATTTGTCTTTGCAAAACTATTAGACCCATTAGTAGTAAGGTTTTTAAGCATTGAAGATATTGATGATACCTGAGATGCGAGTGAAGTAAGAGCGTCTACTTCATGAATTCTAGCGACTCATCTTCTTGACGATGCTTGACTGGTTGGCCATTGGTAATTATTGCTGGCAATCCTCTCAATAATTTCATAAGCCTCATTATAAGACTTAGAAAGGAGAGCACCATTAGCAGAGGCGTCCACTACCATCCTTGTGTGAGCGTTGAGACCATTATAGAATGTCTCAAGTTGAATCCAATGTGGGATTCCATGATGAGGGCATTTTCGTAATAATTCTTTAAATCTTTCCCATGCCTCGTACAAGGACTCGTCATCCATTTGGTGGAAGGCAGTGATCTCGTTCCTCAGCTTAGCATTCTTGCTTGGCGGGAAATACTTCATGAGGAATCTCTCGGCTAACTCTTGCCATGTAGAGATGGAGTTTGGTGGCAATGAATTTAACCGGGCACGAGCTCTGTCCCTTAACGAATATGGGAACAACTTCAATCGTAAGGCATCTTCGGGTACTCCGGCTAACTTGAAAGAATCGCTCACTTCCATAAATAGTCTTATGTGAAGATGAGGGTCTTCGGTAGGCATTCCACTGAATTGGCCCACTGTCTGAAGCATTTGTGTAACACCCCAAACCTGGTCAATACGCCACGACCGAATTTGGTATGTCACAGGGGAAACGTTTTGAGGAAAAACGAGTTACCGATTAAATTTTAGTGAAAAACTCTTTGTTGTTCTAAGTTCGTAGAAATCGGTGTATAATGAATTAAAATTGATAATTTACTTTGAAATCCGAAAACAAATCTTTAAAACTTAGTTGCGACTTAGATTTGTAAACCTTTTATAAATTGAAAAGAAACTAAAGCGATTAGGTTGAAAACCGTATCTAATAGAAATTTAGGAAACCGGAGTTTTGGAAAATAGTATGAGTTATCAAAAATACTTAAGTTGTTAAATACTATCAATTGATTTATGTTACCCGATGGTACCGTTTTAAAAACCATCGCGTTTAGTAGTTTAGAAAACTTGGTGCTCAAATTATTATATCAACCATGTAATTTATAAGCCATAATTAAAACAAATCCAAAGCATATAAATAATCCAAAAATATAATTAAAGAGGCCTTATTACAAATCCATAAAAGATGAAAGCAATTAAAATAAAGTACCCAAATGGAAGTTCATGTAAAACCAAATTTTATTGCATGGCCTCCTCGAGTTCATCCGGCTCCTCATCCGCGATTTTACGAATCACACGAAAAAATAAGGGAGAAGGTGAGTCACCAAGACTCGAGTGCATAATCCCTCTCAGGGTAAATGCCACATACTTACACAAATTATAACCAAGCAATATATATATATAATGCACCCAACCTAGCCATCCAAAACTCCTTTTCTACCCCCGTGTGGTACCAAACCACTTTGGTGGTTCCAAACCACTGGTGACCCAAAGTCACGAATAATCAAGTTGTGGGGCCAACCCACGTGTGATACCAAATCACCGCGGCGATCCCAATACATCAAATGTGGGGCCAACCCACGGTGGTGTGAAACCAGCTGGGACCAGTCGCTATGAGGTGCCAAACCTCCGGTGTCCCAAAGACACGAAATATGTGGTACCAAACCCTTTGGATGTGCCAAACCTCCTGGTGTCCCAAAGACACGGATATCAATCTTCCCCCTCCTCTCATATCGCCCATACCAATGCAATAGATAACAAATCATGTCATTATACTTTGATATAAACATATAACCAATATATATCGTAGATCGTGATATTAACAACATATATCAACATCATATCAAAACGGACTTACCCGTATCCTTGCTCATACCCATCAAGGTATCATTTCAAGATCTCATAGTTTTCGGCTTTAACAACATGAATAGTTATTAACACACACATATATATACCGAGTTATAAAGTGTGTAAGGTACACACCTTTCACTAATGCAAATACTAACTTCCGAAGATCCGATCTACCGCACTAGATCACCTTGTCCTACATTCGGCCATACCACAAAACTATAAGCAAAAATCCATTCGGCCAACATCACATCTTAATCCCAATAGCCTTAGTCTTTATCCTCAAAAAGAATAATGAATCGACATGAATCTTACCACTTGACTTACCAACTTCGATTGCTAATGGAATGGCTTAGATCGATTGCTTTCAACGTCCCAAAGAGCCTAAAGGAAAATCGGTTCCTAAATAATGGTTAGAACCTTGCAAACAAATGCCCAAGGATTCGGCCTTTGTCCACAAGAAAACGACTTAAAAAGGAGAAGGAAATAACGGAAATACGGCCATGAACACTTACCTATCTTCCAAAACCGATTGAAGAAAACCCAAAGATTATCTACCCTTGATGATATTCGCCAATATAACACCAAAAGAGAGAAAGAAGATTCGGCTATGGTGGAGTAAAAGAAAGGAAAATAAAAGTGAAAGTGAAATAGGAGAAGGATGATTCGAAAATGGAAGAAAGAAGAAAATAGAAAATGAAAATAGAATGGTAATGGATGTTTTTAACTTTGAAAAAATGAAAGAGATGGGATTTGGGAAGGAGGAAGATTCGGCCAAGAGGAAGTGAAAAGGAAATGTGGTTTTTGAGCAAGTATCAAAAGAAAGAAAAGAGTGAGATGGGAGAAAGAGGTTCGGCCAAACACCTAGTTTGCCGAAAAGAAAAGTGCACAAAAATGCAAATTGTGGTTTCGGTTTCAAAAGGGAAATGAGAGGAAGAAACTAGATTTTGGTTCAAACACAAATGAGAGCTAAATCAAAAGCAAAATTGCACCAAAATGCCTAAGATACATTCGGCCAAAGGGGAGTTTTGGAGAGGAAGAGAAAATGCCAAATGATGCACAAAATGCTAAAGTTGGCCAACTATTCCCCCAAACTTCCTATCAACATTCGGCCACCCCTAGCCACACATGCCGTCCACATTCATGCACTAATGGCCATAGGAGAGTTTCCAAAACAACACCCTTAAGCCAAGCCTTGAAATCCTCTACATTCCCAAAGTTGAAGAAATTTTATCCCCAAAATCTAGCAATTCTATCCCTTATTTCATGCTTACCATAACCTTAAGTCTTCTTGCCATAAAAAGAAAATTGTCCATCTTATCCATATGAATAGTTGACCGACACTTAATGCTAGGATGCATAAAAAAATAAAATCCTTAATATGCCTTCCATGCTACTCGAACCACTTCCCTCAAGCAACCTTTCATGCGCCTTATCCACTATGCCACTAACTCCTTTTGTGTTAGAATTTAACACTTAAATTAACTTAAGTGTCAAGTTCATCTAATCCACTTCACTATATTTTCAATACTAAAAATCATTCTAAGCTTAGCTAATAATTCCAAGCCTTCATAAAACTATACTAAGCACATAATAATAATCATACTCGAGCTAACACAAGTAACAAGATGATACTCAATTTTTTTAGGATATTACAATTCTACCCCTTAAGAAAATTTCATCCTCGAAATTACCGCTCAAAAGAGTTGAGAAGCTCACGCCTCATCACATCCTCCGGTTCCCACGTAGCTTCTTCACGCCATGGTTCCGCCATAAAACCTTCACTAAAGGAACCGACTTCCCACGCAAAACTTTCACATCTCGATCTAGAATCGCGCAGGTTCTTCTTCTACCGTCGATCTGGACTCACCTCTATTTCCTCATCGCCACAACATGCGATGGATCGAACGATAGCGTCTAAGCATGGAGACATGGAACACATCGTGAATTTGACTCAGCTCTGATGGCAACTCGAGCTGATAAGCTACTGGTCCCACTCGTCTAAACACCTTATACGACCCAATAAACCTTGGACTTAACTTGCCTTTTCTCCCAAATCTTAACACTTTCTTCCATGGCGAGACTTTCGAGAAAAAACTTTGTCACCCACGGAAAATTCTATATCCCCGCTTGAGATCGGCATATGACTCGCCGCCTATCCAAGCTTCCTTCAACCGAGCTTGAATCAACTTCACCTTATCTTCGGTTTCTGCAACCAACTCTGGTCCTAACATTTGACGCTCACTCAACTCGGTCCAGCATGTAGGTGTGCGACACCTCCTACCATACAACGCCTCATATGGTGCCATCTTAATGCTTGCACGATAACTATTGTTGTATGCGAACTCGCTAATGGTAAAAACTCTTCCCAGTACCGCCTCTGAAGTCCAATACACAACCTCTCAACATATCCTCTAAAATCAGTATAACTCTTTCCATTGCCCCGTCGATTGTGGATGAAATGCGGTACTAAAATCCAACCGCTGCACTCCAAAGCCTCGATGTAACGCTCTCCAAAACCTCGAAGTAAATCTAGGATCTCTGCATGCGAGATGATCGACACCGTACACCGTGCAACCTTACTATCTACGCCACATACAACTTAGCTAACTTCTAAAGCGAGTAATCCACCCTCAGGAATAAAATGAGTCGACTTAGTCGACGATCCACAATCACCCAAAGCGAGTCCTTCTTACTTGGCGTAAGGGTAATCCGCGACAAAGTCCATAGTGATCCTTTCCCACTTCCATCGTGGAATCTTCACCGGTTGAAGTAACCCAGACGGCAACCGATGCTCGCCTTGACTGCGACACGTCGGACATTTACCCAAAAACTCCGTTACCTCACGCCTGACACTGCCACCAAAATCGCTCTCTTAAATCTCGATACATCTTGCTACCTCCAGGATGCATAGCGTATGGTACGCTATGTGCGTCTGAAGAATCCTTTGCCTCAACTCAACATCCTTTGGCATACAAGCTCTTCCTTTAAAACACAATACTCCATCCTTGGACAAACTATAATCCTCTAAACCACCATTACGAAACTGTAATCTCCGATCATTCAAACCATCATCCTCTACTTGTTTCTCCTTGATCCGCTTCTAACCAAGTCGGCTTGACTTGCAATTCAGCCAAAAGACTCCCATCGCCATATAAGCTAAGATGAGCAAACATCGATCTTAAGTCCGATACAACCTTTCGGCTCAACGCGTACGCCACCACGTTAGCCTTGCCCGGATGATACTCAATCGAGCGAGTCGTAGTCCTTCAACAACTTTATCCATCTACGCCGCCTCAAGTTCAAATCCTTACGAGTCAAAAGATACTTAAGACTTTTGTGATCCGTGTAGACTATCGACTTCTCTCCATACAAATAGTGTCTCCATATCTTCAAAGCAAAAACCACCGCAGCTAATTCCAAGTCATGCGTCGGATAGTTAACTTCATGTGGTCTCAAGCTGTCGAGATGCATAAGCCACTACCTTTCCCTTCCCGCATCAAGACACATGCCAAACCAAGTATGTGATGCATCACAAGAAACTAGTGAATTCCTTGCCTACCTCAGTTGAATCAAAACCAGAGCTTGATCGAGAATCTTCTTCAACTTGTCAAAACTTCCTTGTCGCTTCTCGGTCCACACAAATGGAATTCCTTTCTCAATAACTTAGTCATAGGTCTTTGCTATCAAAGAAAATCCTTCCACAAATCTTTGGTAATACCCCGCTAGACCTAGGAAACTCCGAATCTCAGCCACTGACTTAGGTGGCTTCCAATCCAACACTGCCTCAATCTTTCGAGGATCCACTCTAATCCTCACGGTGATACTACGTGACCCAAGAAAGTCACCTCTAAGCCAAAACTCGCACTTACTAAATTTTGCATAAAGTCGCTTTTCCTCAAAATGCGCAACACTACTCGTAAATGCGCATCATGCTCCTCCTCCGACTTAGAGTATACCAAAATATCGTCTCGTAAATACCACAACAAACCGGTCCAAAACTACTGGAATACGATTCATCATGTCCATGAATGCTGCCGGCGCGTTAGTCAACCCAAACGGCATTACCAGAAACTCGTAATGCCCATACCGAGTGCGAAATGACGTCTTAGGGATATCAGCCTCTTTCACCTTTGGTGATGATATCCGGACCTTAAATCAATCTTGAGAAAACCGCTGCCCCTTAAGTCGATCAAACAAGTCATCTATGATTCGTTCAGTCACCTCTAACCAATACTCGCATCTTTGGGAGCCACACCGAAACACCTCGAAATACCTCAGCTCTATTGGCTCGGAGTCGCTCGGGTACAGATTTCCAAGCTCCCGCGCCTCCACCTATTCCAGCTACCCTCTCAAGGACTCGCAGCATCGCCTGAGACACTGCGTCATCCCCCGTTTGATCCACGATGCTCAACTCCAACCGCTGGTGGTGGGGTAATGGTACCTCATTTTTGGATCCTTGACTGACTCTCACCGGCTCGCACCACGACCATCCTACCCGACCACGTCCACGAGTAATACGACCCCGACCTCGAGTACTCATGTCTAAAGTCTCGACTTATCGGATTTAAAAGTGTTATGCATTAGTCATTATTCCGCTTTCTTTAAAACACAGTTTTATGAATAATTTTAATAAGAAGTTGTTTCGCGAGTACATTCAACCTATAGTTTGGGTCTCTAGAGTAGTTTCTACTACTAATCAGTCATACTAACATCATCATATCATCAAGATCAACGGTTTAAAGTACTTACCCAAGCGGATCGGTCTCTGGAGACTCGGTGCCATGCCTTTCGTGATCATATAATTTTAAACAAAAACATTTTAAGATCATACTTTAAATCATTTTGGGCCTTGGGCCCACAGTCGAGCTTTTGAACTTGGCTCTGATACTAATTTGTAACACCCCAAACCCGGTCAATACGCCACGACCGAATTTGGTATGTCACAGGGGAAACGTTTTGAGGAAAAACGAGTTACCGATTAAATTTTAGTGAAAAACTCTTTGTTGTTCTAAGTTCGTAGAAATCAAGTGTATAATAAATTAAAAGCGATAATTTACTTTGAAATCCACGAAAATAAACCTTTAAAACTTAGTGCAAAAGCTTAGATTTGTAAACCTTTAATAAATTGAAAAGAAACTAAAGCGATTAGGTTGAAAACCGTATCTAATAGAAATTTGGAAACCGGAGTTTTGGAAAATAGTATGAGTTATCAAAAATACTTAAGTTGTTAAATACTATCAATTGATTTATGTTACCCGATGGTAACGTTTTAAAACCATCGCGTTTAGTAGTTTAGAAAACTTGGTGCTCAAATTATTATATCAACCATGTAATTTATAAGCCATATTTAAAACAAATCCAAAGCATATAAATAATCCAAAAATATAATTAAAGAGGCCTTATTACAAATCCATAAAAAGATGAAAACAAATTAAAATAAAGTACCCAAATGGAAGTTCATGTAAAACCAAATTTTATTCCATGGCCTCCTCGAGTTCATCCGGCTCCTCATCCGCGATTTTACGAATCACCTGAAAAAAATAAGGGAGAAGGTGAGTCACCAAGACTCAGTGCATAATCCCTCTCCCGGGTAAATGCCACATACTTACACAAATTATAACCAAGCAATATATATATAATGCACCCAACCTAGCCATCCAAAACTCCTTTTCTACCTCGTGTGGTACCAAACCACTGGTGGTGCCAAACCACTGGTGACCCAAAGTCACGATATCCAATAATGTGATGCCAAATCACTGGTGACCCAAAGTCACGAATAATCAAGTTGTGGGGCCAACCCACGTGTGATACCAAATCACTAGCGACGATCCCAATACATCAAATATGGGGCCAACCTACGGTGGTGTGAAACCACTGGGACGAGTCGCTATGAGGTGCCAAACCTCCGTGTCCCAAAGACACGAAATATGTGGTACCAAACCACCTGGAGGTGCCAAACCTCTCTGGTGTCCCAAAGACACGGATATCAATCTTCCCCCTCCTCTCATATCGCCCATACCAATGCAATAGATAACAAATCATGTCATTATACTTTGATATAAACATATAACCAATATATATCGTAGATCATGATATTAACAACATATATCAACATCATATCAAAACGGACTTACCCGTATCCTTGCTCATACCCATCAAGGTATCATTTCAAGATCTCATAGTTTTCGGCTTTAACAACATGAATAGTTATTAACACACACATATATATATATACCGAGTTATAAAGTGTGTAAGGTACACACCTTTCACTAACGCAAATACTAACTTCTGAAGATCCGATCTACCGCACTAGATCACCTTGTCCTACATTCGGCCATACCACAAAACTATAAGCAAAAATCCATTCGGCCAACATCACATCTTAATCCCAATAGCCTTAGTCTTTATCCTCAAAAAGAATAATGAATCGACATGAATCTTACCACTTGACTTACCAACTTCGATTGCTAATGGAATGGCTTAGATCGATTGCTTCCAACGTCCCAAAGAGCCTGTAACATCCCCAAACCCGGCCCATTCACTACGACCGAATCTGGTTATGTCACTGGGAAAAGTCGGTTGAAAATCTTCTTAATTTAAAATAAAACATCGTAGTTTGCTGAATTTTGGAAAACATATCTTTGGAATAAAACTTTGCTATTAAACTCATTCATTTTTAAAACTTTAGTTTATAATATCCAATTTGAATAAATAGGTTGCAAACCATAAATCATTTTCACGTAGCAATTTAATTTAAATACCATAGTTAAAGTAATACCAAAAACATAAAATGGCCTTTATTACAACCCAACAATTCAAATAAAGTACTTATATCAAAATCAAGCATGAAATAATTGAACATCATCTTGGCATGGGCCACCTTGTCCTCTCCGATCCCGGTCGACTTTATGCACTACGAAATGGTTAAGGAAAAGGTGAGTCACCCGGACTCGATGTGCTACCCTTTTTCCCGGATTAGCAAAATATCACATACAAACATAATCATGATCATCATGCATCCCAATCATATGCACCCAATCCTAACCGTCCATACACCTTTTCTACCCCGTGTGGTACCAAACCACTGGTGGTGCCAAACCACCGTGACGTATAGTCACAATGTGTTACCAAAACACTTTGGTGACCGAAGTCACAAATCCAATGATGGGGCCAACCCATCGTGTGATACCAAATCATGGCGACAATCCCGTATCTCAAAAGTGGGGCCAACCCACGGTGGTGTTAACCACGGGGACGAGTCGCAATGAGGTGCCAAACCTCGGTGTCCCAAAGACACAAATGTGGTACCAAACCACCGGTGACCGTAGTCACGATAATCGAGTGATGGGGCCAACCCATCGTGTGATACCAAATCACCGCGTGACGATCCCATATCTCAAAGTGGGGCCAACCCACGGTGGTGTTAACCACGGGGACGAGTCGCTATGAGGTACCAAACCTGCGGAGGTACCAAACCTCCGTGACCGTAGTCATAGTGTGTTACCAAAACACCGGTGCTCGTCAAGACAAAATATCACCCCCTCCACTCATATCACCCATCATCATACCAACTCATGTATAGTATTCAAATCATGCAAACATGTTTAACGTTGCATCTCATAGCACATACATCATAAATCATGACATCATGTATCAATAACAATACTCATAATGAAATGGACTTACGAATCCGTGCACATACCCCATAGGGTATCATATCACTCAACCATACTATTTCGGTTTTACCAATCAATCGCTTTATCAAACATATACAAAGCAAGAAGTGTGTTAGTTTACACACACGATTACTAATGCGACTATCAAATCCCGTAGATCAAGATCTAACGCACTAGATCCCCATTCCTTAACACTTTTCGAGCACTAGCCACAACCCGAGATATGCGAGATCAAGCCTTCCCCTACAATCGCCAAAACTAAACAACATAATCATGCTAATCAACCTTTAAGGGTAAAATCGTAATTTTACCTACTAAGGGTATTTTCAGTAAATTCACACCGCAATGGCCTTTCGAAGGCCTAATGTCGCCACTAGCGACTCGGCTACCACTTCCGGTTGAAATGGACTATTGGGCCTAAAGCCCAATTTCGGCCCATTCGGCCCACACGCCTCGTGTGGCCCACCTAACATAAATCTAGCCACGTTTATGAGATTCACCTAGTCTAGTTCACTATATTCTACACAATCGCACAATTTACTCATAAGGGCTCACGGGCCCATTGGGCCCACCGGCCCATCGCGCCCAAGCGACCCTCCAACCCACAAGAATACTACTAATGGCCTCAACTATCGCGTCGAAGCCCCACACGCACGTTCGCACGCTCGTGTGGCTACTATTGCCGTGGACCAGGCACCGGCATTTGCCGCTCTACAACTAGAGAGAGAGAGTTACACACCGATAGGACTCGGTGTTAATCCGCGCTCCGACCACTCCTGTGCCCAAACGCCTTCCAAGGTGTGTTTACTCTCCTCCTAGGATGCTCCTTATATAGCTAGCTCTTCACCTTCATTCTTTGTGTCTTTCCGATGTAGGATCCCTTCGTCGATGAGAGTTTAAATTCAACTGAAACTCTTCCCGCCAGCATCATAAAATAAATACTCCTTTGCTTCTCATGAGATTCGAACCCAGGCTCCCTTTGTCGCTAGCCGTGCACGCCTTACTTCCAACGCCCAGGCCACTCGGCCACTTTGATTTTTATGCCATAAAGCCACACCATTTAATCTTTAAACCCTTCCTACTCAAGCCCATAACCGCCTAAAAATAAATCACGGCCAAAATGCTGCTCCAGCCCTCGAACCCGCGCCTTATCACTCCTCCAGCGCCTAAGTGCCGCACAAAACCACTTGTCCAACGAGTTCTTTGTGTCTTAAAGTCGCCCCAGCTCTTTTTAAAGCCTTCTTTCACTTGTAACGCCACACCCAAAAATTAAAACGTCCCTTGTAGCCACCTGGACTCGAACCCAGCCCTCACCAAGCGTCCTCCCAAGCTCTTAAGCGCGCACTGAGACCACTCTACCACCGCCTTCCCTTGTGCCAAAAATTACAGAAAATTATTCTTAAGACCTCGCTTGGCCCGATTCCCTTTTCCACTAAAAATCCAAAATTTTCCAAAGTCTCCCCTTTCATCCAAGCATTCTTAAAACCTCTAAAACTCACCCAAGCACTCCCAAAAACCTACTAACACTTTATTTATACCCAATACGCACAACCCCTAAACCAGTGGTGTTACAATTCTACCCTCCTTAAAAATAATTTCGTCCTCGAAATTACTTTACTAGCGAACGTCCGTACAACCTATCCTACCACACTACGCTCTTCTTCGCGCACTCGATCTTAATAAAGTTGTCATTCCACCTAGACCATGCCCGCGACAACACGTCCCCTAGAACTCATATCTAGCGTCGCGATTTAACTCGATTAAAGTTTTATGCATTAGAAATTTTGTTCCCTTTGTTTAATCCACGAGCAAATTTTATGAATGAAGTTTCGGAAGTCGTTCTTTCGAGCAATCAAAGTTTCAGGTTTCTAAAGTAATCCACTATTGCAATCATCCGATCACATCAATAACTCACAAGCAATAGTAAGGGTACTTACTGGTGGACTTGGTCCTGATGCAGTGCCATGCCACCTAACACGAAAACCTTTTATAAAAGCCCATATTTGAATAGCCCGTTTTGAAAATCTGTTTTGAGCCCAAAACCCTCAAAGCCGAGTTTTGAACCAGGGCTCGATACCAATCAGTAACATCCCCAAACCCGGCCCATTCACTACGATAGAATCTGGTTATGTCACTGGGAAAAGTCGGTTGAAAATCTTCTTAATTTAAAATAAAACATCGTAGTTTTTTGAATTTTGGAAAACATATCTTTGGAATAAAACTTTGCTATTAAACTCATTCATTTTTAAAACTTTAGTTTATAATATCCAATTTGAATAAATAGGTTGCAAACCATAAATCATTTTCACGTAGCAATTTAATTTAAATACCATAGTTAAAGTAATACCAAAAACATAAAATGGCCTTTATTACAACCCAACAATTCAAATAAAGTACTTATATCAAAATCAAGCATGAAATAATTGAACATCATCTTGGCATGGGCCACCTTGTCCTCTCCGATCCGGCCCGACTTTATGCACTACGAAATGGTTAAGGAAAAGGTGAGTCACCCGGACTTAGTGTGCTACCCTTTTTCCCGGATTAGCAAAATATCACATACAAACATAATCATGATCATCATGCATCCCAATCATATGCACCCAATCCTAACCAGTCCATACACCTTTTCTACCCCGTGTGGTACCAAAACCTTTGGTGGTGCCAAACCACCGGTGACGTATAGTCACAATGTGTTACCAAAACAACGGTGACCGAAGTCACAAATCCAATGATGGGGCCAACCCATCGTGTGATACCAAATCACTTTGGCGACAATCCCGTATCTCAAAAGTGGGGCCAACCCACGGTGGTGTTAACCACGGGGACGAGTCGCAATGAGGTGCCAAACCTGCGGTGTCCCAAAGACACAAATGTGGTACCAAACCACTTTGGTGACCGTAGTCACGATAATCGAGTGATGGGGCCAACCCATCGTGTGATACCAAATCACCGCGACGATCCCATATCTCAAAGTGGGGCCAACCCACGGTGGTGTTAACCACGAGGACGAGTCGCTATGAGGTACCAAACCTCCGGAGGTACCAAACCTCTCGGTGACCGTAGTCACGGTGTGTTACCAAAACACCTCTTTGGTGCTCGTCAAGACAAAATATCACCGCCCCTCCACTCATATCACCCATCATCATACCAACTCATGTATAGTATTCAAATCATGCAAACATGTTTAACGTTGCATCTCATAGCACATACATCATAAATCATGACATCATGTATCAATAACAATACTCATAATGAAACGGACTTACTGAATCAAGTGCACATACCCCATAGGGTATCATATCACTCAACCATACTATTTTGGTTTTACCAATCAATCAGTTTATCAAACATATACAAAGCAAGAAGTGTGTTAGTTTACACACACGATTACTAATGCGACTATAAAATCCCGTAGATCAAGATCTAACGCACTAGATCCCCATTCCTTAACACTTTTGAGCACTAGCCACAACCCGAGATATGCGAGATCAAGCCTTCCCTACAATCGGCCAAAACTAAACAACATAATCATGCTAATCAACCTTTAAAGGTAAAATCGTAATTTTACCTACTAAGGGTATTTAAGTAAATTCACACTTGCAATGGCCTTTTCGAAGGCCTAATGTCGCCACTACTAGACTCGGCTACCACTCAGGTTGAAATGGACTATTGGGCCTAAAGCCCAATTTCGCCCATTCGGCCCACACGCTCGTGTGGCCCACCTAACACAAATCTAGCCACGTTTATGAGATTCACCTAGTCTAGTTCACTATATTCTACATAATCGCACAATTTACTCATAGGGCCTCACGGGCCCATTGGGCCACACTTCGCCCATCGCGCCCAAGCGACCCCAACCCACAAGAATACTACATCGATGGCCTCAACTATCGCTAATTGAAGCCCCACACGCACGTTCGCGCGCTCGTGTGGCTACTATTGCCGTGGATCGCACTTCGGCATTTGCCGCTCTACAACTAGAGTAGAGAGTTACACACCGATAGGACTCGGTGTTAATCCGCGCTCCGACCACTCCCGTGCCCAAACGCCTTCCAAGGTGTGTTTACTCTCCTCCTAGGATGCTCCTTATATAGCTAGCTCTTCACCTTCATTCTTTGTGTCTTTCCGATGTGGGATCCCTTCGTCGAAGAGAGTTTAAATTCAATGAAACTCTTCCCGTCTGCATCATAAAATAAATACTCCTTTGCTTCTCATGAGATTCGAACCTGTGCTCCTTGTCGCTAGCTGCACGCCTTACTTCCAACGCCTGTGCCACTCGGCCACTTTGATTTTATGCCATAAAGCCACACCATTTAATCTTTAAACCCTTCCTACTCAAGCCCATAACCGCCTAAAAATAAATCACGGCCAAAATGTTGCTCCGACCCTCGAACCCGCGCCTTATCACTCCTCCAGCGCCTAAGTGCCGCACGAAACCACTTGGCCAACGAGTTCTTTGTGTCTTAAAGTCGCTGACTCTTTTTAAAGCCTTCTTTCACTTGTAACGCCACACCCAAAAATTAAAACGTCCCTTGTAGCCGCTGGACTCGAACCAGGCCCTCACCGGCGTCCTCCCCAAGCTCTTAAGCGCGCACGAGACCACTCTACCACCGCCTTCCCTTGTGCCAAAAATTACAGAAAATTATTCTTAAGACCTCGCTTGGCCCGATTCCTTTTCCACTAAAAATCCAAAATTTTCCAAAGCCTCCCCTTTCATCCAAGCATTCTTAAAACCTCTAAAACTCACCCAAGCACTCCCAAAAACCTACTAACACTTTATTTATACCCAATACGCACAGCCCCTAAACCAGGGTGTTACAGAGCCTAAAGGAAAAATCGGTTCCTAAATAATGGTTAGAACCTTGCAAACAAATGCCCAAGGATTCGGCCTTTGTCCACAAGAAAACGACTTAGAAATGAGAAGGAAATAACAGAAATACAGCCATGAACACTTACCTATCTTCCAAAACCGATTGAAGAAAACCCAAAGATTATCTACCCTTGATGATATTCGGCCAATATAACACCAAAAGAGAGAAAGAAGATTCGGCTATGGTGGAGTAAAAAGAAAGGAGAAATAAAAGTGAGTGAAATAGGAGAAGGATGATTCGAAAATGGAAGAAAGAAGAAAATAGAAAATGAAAATAGAATTGTAATGGATGTTTTTAACTTTGAAAAAAAATGAAAGAGATGGGATTTGGGAAGGAGGAAGATTCGGCCAAGAGGAAGTGAAAAAGGAAATGTGGTTTTTGAGCAAGTATCAAAAGAAAGAAAAGAGAGAGATGGGAGAAAGAGGTTCGGCCAAACACCTAGTTTGCCGAAAAGAAAAGTGCACAAAAATGCACATTGTGGTTTCGGTTTCAAAAGGGAATTGAGAGGAAGAAATTAGATTTTGGTTCAAACACAAATGAGAGCTAAATCAAAAGCAAAATTGCACCAAAATGCCTAAGATACATTCTAGAAGAGGAGTTTTGGAGAGGAAGAGAAAATGCCAAATGATGCACAAAATGCTAAAGTTGGCCAACTATTCCCCCAAACTTCCTATCAACATTCGGCCACCCCCTAGCCACACATGCCATCCACATTCATGTACTAATGGCCATAGGAGAGTTTCCAAAACAACACCCTTAAGCCAAGCCTTGAAATCCTCTACATTCCCAAAGTTGAAGAAATTTTATCCCCAAAATCTAGCAATTCTATCCCTTATTTCATGCTTACCATAACCTTAAGTCTTCTTGCCATAAAAAGAAAATTGTCCATCTTATCCATATGAATAGTTGACCGACACTTAATGCTAGGATGCATAAAAAAATAAAATCCTTAATATGCCTTCCATGCTACTCGAACCACTTCCCTCAAGCAACCTTTCATGCGCCTTATCCACTATGCCACTAACTCCTCTTGTGTTAGAATTTAACACTTAAATTAACTTAAGTGTCAAGTTCATCTAATCCACTTCACTATATTTTCAATACTAAAAATCATTCTAGCTTAGCTAATAATTCCAAGCCTTCATAAAACTATACTAAGCACATAATAATAATCATACTCGAGCTAACACAAGTAACAAGATGATACTCAATTTTTTTTAGGATATTACAATTTGGAACATGACTGGCTTCAGCTCAAATTTTTGTGCCTCAATCTCAGGTCTCCTAATACCCGGATTAAGATCATTGAACACTGGCACGGCATACTGTCGAAAGCTCTATCCCTATCATCAGCAATAAGGATAGGATTCTGAGCAGGGTTTGCTCCGTTTCCTTGATTCATATTCTCGAAGTTCATCTCTTCGGTCCTTCTCTGGGTTGCTTGTCTTCTTCATTGTCAAAAGGTTCGTTCTATTTTAGGGTCTACAGGGAGTAAGTCAATAATCTGGTCAATACTCATAAACACCTGAAATAATTACAGAAGAAATTAAGTAAGTAAAAATTTCAATATGAAAATAAATAAACCAAAATGTAAAATAGATTCACAAATAATGGCTTTTGAAAAACAGTCCCCGGCAACGGCACCAAAAACTTGGAACGGTGAAAATGTGCAAGTGTACACAATCGTAACAAGTAATAAAGTGACAAGTAAATGTCGAGTTATCGTACCCACAGGGACTGTAAAAGACTTATTTATGAAAATGATTTTTTAAACACTTTGGTGAGGGAAAAATATTTGATTTTGAGAAATGATTAAAAACTAGAAAACAAAGTAAAATAAAATAAAATAGAGTTCTAATGCACGATTTCAAAAGATGATTTTAATCAAGATGATATAATTGTGTTGGATTAATTACATTTCTTAACTTAGAATCATTAAATTCATGCTTATACTTGTTACGAATAAATCACGGCAACTCGGTAATTTGCTAACTTATGAACATATTTACAAATCAAAAATCCATTTATATCTTGTACATATCCCTATGTCAATTCGACCGATTAAACAGATTTATAAAAGTAAACATGTTATTGCACATACATACTTATTCAATTAAACAATCTCTCGCATATTGCTATGTCGATTCAATCGATCAATTCAACCTAATAAGCATATAAAAGACTATGTGAGGTAACAAAGTATCCTTACCTTGAAACAGTTTAATCACAAAAATCCTGCAAGTTATGCAAGGCATATGTATCGCCAAATACAATGCTAATTTAATCTTCACTACCTTAGAAGAATTAAACATGCTGATTAAGTATTGTGTCCATTAATTACAATTTCAATGCATTTAAATAATTAATTCTTTAGTTATCTAAACAATTAAAATGCTAGAATAACTTAAGCATGATTTTACTTAATCAAGCATTTTACCGAGGCATATAACAGTATAAACACAAGTTTAATAATTTAAGAGGACGAAATGCAATCAACCCAACACGAATTAAATTCAAGATAAGCTGATTAAATTAACCATTCCAATAGCATAAATATTCATAAGCATGTTTGTCAAAACAACAACGAAATTTAAAGAGATAGGGAACAAGAAGCAAATCGGGTGTTTCTCCGTGGCTTGACTAATTGCTTCGTTCTTCGTTCTCCGTTGTCCTCGGCTATCAAGGTGGCTTATGAACACTCCAATCGCTTCTCCAAATGGCTGAGGAAACACCTCTTTTCCAAGAGGGAAAATCGGCACAAGAAGGCTTGGTTTGTTCTTGGAAATAAAGAGAGAATGGAGAGAAGAGAAGTGAGGAGAGAATGAGAATGTTGAAGGATTGATGGGTGATTTGAATGATCAGCCAAGGGTGGTATTTATAGCTGAATGTGGCTGCTAAAAATAGCAAATCCCATCAGCGAAAGAGCCCTCCCTTGGCCGGCCATCTATGTGGCAAAGTTGATGGCTTCAACTTTGCTAAATATGGCATGGGGCAAATCTACAAAGCCACTATATTTGGAGGGGGTTGAATGCAACTTTGAAAAGTCCTCAAGGGCTTCTTTGCAAGCTTAATTAATCAGCTAATAAGCTGATTTGGGTCAGCATATGGACGGTTTGGGCCGCCCAATTCTTTGCTCGGTTCGGTTCAATCGGTTTGGTCCAACTGATGCGGTTCAACTGGGTCTTTTTCATAATTAATTAAGATTAATTTATTTAGCCCAAATTAAATTGGGAATAAATTAAAATTAATTATATTATGATTAAATATTCATAATTGGACCGTCTTGGGCTGGAAATAAATTCACCTTGATACTTCAAATTGCTTTCGGGTTTATTTTTCGAGCGATGTCTGCTGAGCCAATTTTAAGCCTTTGTGCGAATCATAGAAAATAGTCAAAATTAGTCAAAATTAACTATAAAATTAATTAAAATTCATCATGTTCATATTTTTAGCACAATTTAATTATTTTATAATATTTAATTATTTTTCGACAAGAATTTAATCAAAACTGCATAAATTTGGGTTAAAAAGGGCATGAAAAAGTGTATAAATTTCCGTGTTTCCAGTGCTCAGCGATTCTACAAAACAAACTACCACGGAAATTAAAAGATCCAGGGAGTTTTACGACTCCTTGTTTAATTGGTGAACTCATACTCCGTGTAGGTAACGAATCAGTCAGTCTTCAGGCTCTTGACTCGGCTAGGACATCAGGTAATCAAGGTCAGAAAATTAATTTTATTAATGACCATTTAGTTAAACCTTCTTTTCAGGTAGCACCACAGAACCACACAACAGAGCTAGATCCTAGACATCATGACAACAAAGAAGTAATTCATGAGGATCAAAGGCTTCATATTGATGAACTAGACGAGTGGAAAACACATTTCAAGAAGAAACTAGGAACACACAAAGCAAGACCGAGGGAACCCTCAAACGAGCTTAAAGGAACAATGAATCACTTCAAAATAGGAGATCAGGTATTGTTGGATGAGAAAGACCCTCGAGTCGCTATCTCAAACAGTAATACAAACGAAGAAATCCTTTTTACGGTACTGAATGTCTTCTCATACGGAACAGTCGAGGTAACTAATCCTGAATTCGGAACTTTTAAGGTAAACACCACTCGACTCAAACCATATAATGTTAGAATTGATAGCAGGGAAGAGGAGTTTCAACTCCTAAAACCACCATGATCGTGTGAATGAAAGGTAAGTCTAGCTTAGGACTTTAAACAAGCGCTTCTCGAGAGGCAACCCGAGCACTAACTCCATTAATTTTTATTTTTTTATTTTTTATTTCTCCTTTTTAGCATCTAACTATTAACTAACAAAAGTGCAGATTTCCATACCACACGGCCCTGCACACGGCCGTGGCCGTGGCCGTGGCCGTGTGGACACCACAGATTTTCGTACTGACATGGTAGAGGTTGTACGAGCCGATGACGAAAGATCCCCAGATCACAAACGGTTATAAACTGCCACGGCCATGCGATATGGCCATGGCCGACACTGAGAAAGATACACGGGCTCCGACTACATACCATGGCCGTGCGATACAGCCGTGGTCGACACTGTTTTATCAAACATGGGCGTGGTGACCACGAAATGGGCATGGGAAAAACGAACAAAGCACAACACGGCCGTGCGATACGGCCATGTGACCCAACACGCCCATAGTACACGGGCGTGGGGATGTACCAGATTTGAAACTTCTATTTAAAACACCCCTTGTTCCCTTTCTCACCCATTCCCTTTCATCCATACCCTTTACACTCTCCCCCCCTTTCCATTTTCTCTCATTCTCCTGCCCCAAAATCTCCATTTTAACATTATCAATGCCGAGGAAACGAAGGGACCCTAGCACAGTCATCCCGTGCGAGACCAAGCCACATAAGTTCATGTCGGCCGCTTCATTTACTCGCCAAGCCAAGGACATTTGAGTCCATTTATTTTACCTATGTCTTTTCTCTTCTCCTTTATTTTCCTTCTTTTTATCTTCCTTGTCCTTAAATACATAATTATTTTATTTTGAATTTTTCTTATTATTTCTGGTTTTTCCTTCACGAGCTACCCAATTTCTTCATCTAGCGCTTGTGATTGTGGGACCACCATACCACCACCAGAGACGCCTCCTCCAACTTATCTTTCACCTCCGAATCAAGTTTCCACACTTCCAACTCAAGGAACCCATCCTAAATTCAGGGAGTTTCACTTCTATCCCTATCTTTTGATTTTCTACTATATTGTTTTATATATCTTTGTACATTGAGGACAATGTACATCTTAAGTGTGGGGGGTGAATTTTATCGTGAAAAAGTGCCTAACTTTTTGTATTATTCTCAAATTCCTGAATTATGTCTTGTTCTTAAGTAAATTTTCTCATATTACTGTTAGAATGAAATTTCCTTTAATTCATGGTTTTCGTTGATATGTTTTGGATTAAGTCATTAATAATTGTGCAGTGATGATTTAAACTTTAGGAAACTAGAGAATCAAGCAGGATAAGTCTATTTTTCAGAAGTAAAAATTTTGTTAGGTTGTCTACCCGAATCTAATTATTACTTTGAAGTTTGAAATTTACAAGGTTGATATCAAAAAGCCCATAATTATTGTGAGATCTTGAGCCTTTTAGAGCATACATTCCTTTTCGTGCTCACTTTATTGATTATGAGTGTGTCAACATTGATTTGTTATTCTAGAACATGCTTCGATTATACATGTCGAGACCACACATTTGATTTGATATACAGAGATGATAAAGGCACCTAGGTTTTAACCCACTTACTCTACTAAAAGCCTACCGTCACAATTAACCCCTAGTGAGCCCCTTTGATCCTAACAACCCTTTTATTGACTCACCCTCAACATTAACCAAAAACCATTATTGTTGAAATCCCTTTAATTAATTTGACCCACATTAAGTCGAGGTCTGATTTGAACAGATTACTTAGCTAAACTATGCTTTCCATTTCAATTGTTAATTTCTTTATTATTGTATGATTTGTTCTTAAAAAAAACGAAGTATATTCATTATTAGTTCTATGTTATTTGAGCTCAAACTGTTAATTTCATTAACTTTAGAAGAAGCTCATGTTATTAGTATTAAGTTTCCGTGATGTAATTATTTAGTATTAGTACAACTTTTTAGTTAGGTAATTTTTCAATTCAGTCTCGATACTAACACTCTAATTCAAGCCTTTATCCACACCTTTAACCCAAGCCCCGTTACAACCCTTTTTAAAAACCTTTTGATTTGTGTATCATCTCATATTATAATGGTGGAGATTTGATTTTCATGCAAGCCTATGGGATTAACTTTTCATGTTTGACTTACGAGTGCTTTTTCCTGAACCTTAAGCACTTCGAGTGATTTGAGTGAATCTTTAATGAGGATGTCAATTTTTTTCGATTTTGAATCAGAGGTAATTATTTAGGTAAGGGGAAACACCTATTTTTCATACTATAAAAACTATGACTCTGATTGTTTGAATCTTTGGGAACCTTCTGGTTAAATTATCAATGTATGAATTACCTATGAATTATGATGAAACATTATTGATGAAGGTTATGAATTGAGGAAATTTTATTTTAATTGTGAGTTGAGATTTTTGCTTGAGGTCAAGCAAAAGCTTAAGTGTGGGGGTATTTGATAAACCATAATATGTTCATATTTTAATCCCACATTTAGCATACTTTTGGATTATTTATTCCCTGAATTGTGGAATTTGGTGCTTCTAATCCTTTATTTTCATGTTTTATACTTAGGAAAGCATAGGAGGATGAAAAGAACAAGAAATGGGCCAAAAACGGGCCAAATGAGCCAAATTAGAAAATCAACACGGCCTGGGGTTTCACCACACAGCCGTGCCTCTTTAGCAGATCCAACCACGGTCTACAATTTGATTCACACGGGCGTGTTGCACGGGCGTGTCCCTGCCGTGGGAAAGAGGAATTTCACTCGGATTAGGATACTTAGAGGCAAAGAAACACATTCCGAAGCCTATATAAACACCCTAAGTATAACCTAAAAGGTGCTTTTGTCAGGGGGCATCTAGCTAGGCCAAGGAGCCGAGCCAGAGAGGTCAGAATTGTGGGAATTTACTCAAGGAAAGCCAATTGATTCATCTCAAGAAGCCGAAATCATACTCAAGACGGAGGATCTCTCCTTCAATTCCTTCAGGGGGTTTTCGGGTTCTCTTATGTTTTGTTTTATCTTTTCTTCTGAGATGTACTCTTTTATGATTATGAACTAAACCCATCAGATACCTGAGGGGGATGAAACCTGAGACGAATCTTGTTATTGTTTTCTGAACTATATGATAAATACTTGATTTGTTCTTAACTATGTGTTCTTAATTCTTGTTTTGATATTTCAGGATATTGATTCAAGTATTGATGTGCTTAGGCAGAGGAGGAATAGACCCTGTGTAAGAGTAGATCTAGCATAATTAAGCAGAGTTGATCGCAACCCTAGAGATAGGATGACGAAAATATGCCGGATTAGGGTCAAACCTAATATGTGAGTCCATAGATCGAGTAAATGCAACCTTAGAGGTTTTAATTAGAAAGAGATTTCAATTAATAAAACTAGGGTTAGACGTTAGTAGCCTCGAGAGAGGTATTAATATAAATTAGGTAATCCTACGGATCAGGTCAAGTGAATAAATCTTCTGGTTCAGAGTTAAATAACAAGTGAAGTCTAGGTAGATTCCTCCTTGGGTATTATCTTAATCAATTGGTTTTTGCCACAAGTATTTTCCCCAATTCATTCTCTGAGTCTTAGCGTCTTTAGCTTAGTAGTTAGTTAATTTTAGATTAAATAACAATTCCCTTAATTCTTAGGCTAAATTATAAGAAGAAAGTCAGTATTAGTACTTTTGGTTCCTTTGGGTTCGACAATCCAGTCTTGCCATTAAGCTATACTACTGTTCGATAGGTGCACTTGCCTCAATCGTGGTGATAGTTAGTTTCTAGGCTAGATCATTCATTATATAAATATTAAGACTATCGATACCAACGATCAGGTTGTGTCGTGATGTCGAGGAAAATTTCGTTCAAGAACTTGTTTTTTGCTTCTGTCTTCGATGTTGAGACATCAGTGTCTTGGTGTCGCGACATGGGCATCAGTTTCGACTCAAATATGCATATTTAGCTCCTAACTTGACCTACAAGACCATGTAACCTTATTTAGATATATAAAATGTAATAAAAACTACTAGAAAGTATAAATTACTACTTTAAGTATGAAAACCTAAATATATGCTAAGATACTTTGATTTAGCTTTTAAACAAGCTAAAGTTATGTGTAAAAAGGATGTAAATAATAGTCTAATTCGTGGCAGGTCACTCCCCCACACTTGTTGCTTGTCCTCAAGCAACCAAAACACATTTATTGGAACAAGAGAAAATGAAAAAAAAGATTAATATGAAAATGACTTAGTTTCTTTCTTTAAACAAGCTAAAGTTAGTGAAGACGGATGTAAATAAGAACCTCACACCTAAACTTCTCCCCCACACATAAATTTTTGCTTATCCTCAAGCAAACCAAGTCTAGACACATGGCATGCAATAAGAAGGCATCCCTTGAATTTTATTACTACTACAAACATGGTTGTCAAATATTAAAAGTATAACAATTCTTATCTCACATGTAACTTAATCTTGATAGTTCGATGACTTGAAATTTTTTAAAGTAAACTAGAATTAGTTTACAAAGTTACATTACTAACAAATTAAAATAATTCCCATGACCAAATGTTTAACAATACCACCATTAACATAAATCAAACATATATGTAGAAGACACAATCATGTGAATAAAAAACATTCATTAAATAAAATTATTAGCAATTCCAGAATATTATGCATAGAGAATACTTAAGTCACATTAGTCTTTTAGGCTTGTAATGTTTTAAGGCTTAGGACGATATGGGTTCAAAGAAAAATATGGCTCAAAACGGTTCAAACATTTGAAATAGTTAGGCACATGACATTGTTCCCTCTCTTCCCCCTTAATATCCCATCCAAGCTCATCGCCTTTTATCTCCCTCTCACATCTACCTTATCTCTCCATGTAGGAAGATACAATATAATACTAGCAACTATGGTCGATTTAACAAGTTTTAGTGCACTAATGACTGAGTTTTCTTAATTTTGTGACTTTTTGTTTTGTCACTTGACTTTTTACTCTTTTCTCAGTGACAATGGTTTTATTTCTGTTCAATACTTTTTCTTCTCGTTTTTAATTTTGACTTTTTCTGGATTTTTCTTTTTTGCACATTTTTGTCTGACCTATAATCACTGTATCACATTGTTTCTTCCTTTTTTTTAAACCATTGTGATGTTTCTACTTAAACCCTCGATATCTCTAGCTTAACATCTATTTCGTAATGTATTAAAGGAAAAATGATAAGGAAGAGTTCAATTTTTTTGGTTCATCAAAAAGGAGTTATTATGCTCAAATAAGGAGACTAGAGATTCATAGCACCAAGGTATGGTCATTTGAGAATTGGCTATCCAAACAATGCCTTAGGTCATCCCTAAGCATCCCACCATACACAATTTCTTTCATGCTTCAAATTAAACGGAATGAATAATAATCAATTCAAGCATTCATGTCTCTACGACTATCTAAAAGACTTATATCTCATATGGCATCATCAAACATTCTTACTTAGGTACTCCTAATCTATTATGTAATTTAACTAAGTAACCTAATCAATTCCCCTTATAAATAATCAAATTATCTCATATTAATAAAAAATTTCATGCTTGAAAAAAATCATTACATGCTTCATTATTTTCAACCACTATTCACAATGTTAATGTAATCCAAGCTCCATGCAACAAAACAATAATATTTTTTTATAAATAATCAACTAAAATAAAGTAAACACATAAACAAAAACACAAACTAATCTGTTAAACTAAGTCTTATTGGATAATATGTTTTGATACAACAAATTAAAGTGTTTTTAAATAAAAGTAAAGTTGAGCAATTTCATAAAATTAGGTTGAAATGGTTTTAATTGAGTCAAACATTTTTAAATATGTTTTAATTATTTTCAAACAAGTTAGAATTTCTCCAGGATAAAAAGTATTGATACTTTTTGTCTAAGTATCGATATTCTACAAGATATTGATACCCTTCTATTAATCGATACCAAATTGACATTCTGGAATTTGTAACCTTTGCTAGGTATCGATCTGGTATCGATACTTTTTATCCCTTAGGTATCGATATTCCTGCTCCAACGGTCACTAAAATCAGCATTAATTACAAAAAATATCGATACCCTTTTAGTAGGTATCGATGTTCATTGTTGCAGGTGATTTTAATGACCTAGTATTTCATCCCCAACGACTATATTCACTTCTACAACAACCACAATGGTTGGAAATCACTTAAAGGTTATAAATATCATCTTCCAAAGGTTTAACAAAAACAAGAGAGATGTGCAAAGCTTAAAGATCAATCAAAACAACTTAGAGCTTAATTCTTTCATACATTTCCTTGTAAACACTTGTGAGCTTTCATTATATTCATTTAGCTCAAGTGTTCTTTTTTATATTTATGTTTAATTGGCAAACATCCTAATCTTGTAATGATTGTTTCTTTGTTTGCTTATTTGTTTCTCTTTGAGAGAGGGTTAATTCTTAAGGTTTGGGTAGAAACCTTAAGGGAGTTGTATCTTAAGATTTTGGGGCATAAATCTTAGGAGGGATTGTAAGGTTAAAATTTGTCCTCAGAGGTTGCCAAATTAGTGAATTTGGGAAAATCCTTAGTTGTGGTAAGCTAAGGTAAAGGAGTAGGTAATTGGGGCCACACCACTATAAATCATTGTGTTCTCTGTTGCACAATTTTTGTGTGCTTCCACCACAACATCTCAAAAGTCTATTCAATTTCCGTATCAATGATTTTGAGTTGATCCTTTCGAGCAAACATAATCCTTTGCACTACCTTTACACATTAGAACATTGATAAACCGTAATAGTAACATATTTTAAGCCTACATTTAGCATGCTTTTGGATGATTTAAGCCTTGAATTATGTAATTTGGTGCTCTTAATCCTTTGTTTTCATGTTTTATACTCAGGAAAGCATCGGAGAATGAAAAGAACGAGAAACGGGCTTAAAACAGACCAAATGGGCCAAATCACGAAATCGACACGGCCTGGGCCAAAGACCACACGGCCGTGCCTCATTGATGGACTCGAACACGGCCTGGCCACGACTTACACGGGCCAGTGCCAAGGGCATGTCCCTGCCATGGCAAAGAGAAATTCTATTCGGATTAGGATACTTAGAGGCGAAGTAACACATTTCGAAGCCTATATAAACACCCTAAGTATGACCTAAAAGGAGGTGGAACAGAAGCCCTCTGTCGGGGCATCCAGCTAGGCCAAGGAGCCGAGCTAGAAAAGGCAGATTTGTGGGAATTTACTCAAAGAAAGCTAGTTGATTCATCTCAAGAAGCCGGAGTCATACTCAAGACGGAGGATCTCTCTTCAATTCCTTTACGGGTTTTAGGGTTTTTCTTATGTTTTGTTTTATCTTTTCTTCTGAGATGTTTTCTTTTATCATTATGAACTAAACCCTCAGATACCTGAGGGGGATGAAACCTAAGACGAATCTTGTTATTGTTTTCTGAACTATATGATAAATAATTGATTTGTTCTTAATTATGTGTTCTTAATTCTTGTTTTGATATTTCAGGATATTGATCCAAGTACTGATGTGCTTAGGCAGAGGAGGAATAGACCCTGTCTAAGAGTAGATCTAGCATAATTAAGCGGAGTTGATCGTAACCCTAGAGATAGGATGACTAAAATCTGCCGGATTAGGGTCAAACCTAATATGGGAGTCCATAGATCGAGTTAATGAAATTCTAGGGGTTTTAATTAGAAAGAGATTTCAATTAATCAACCTAGGGTTAGACGTTAGTAGCCTCGAGAGAGGTATTAATATAAATTAAAGAATCCTATGGATCAAGTCAAGTGAATAAATCGTCTGGTTCAGAGTTAAATAACAAGTGAAGTCTAGGTGAATTCTTCCTTGGGTATTGTCTTAATCAATTGGTTTTTCCCCAAGTATTTCCCCAATTTCGTTCTCTTTGTCTTCGCATCTTTAGCTTAGTAGTCAGTTAATTTTAGATTAAAATAATTCACTTCAATTTTAAGGCTAAATAATAAAAAGAAAGTTAGTATTAGTACTTTTGGTTCCTTTGGGTTCGACAATCCGGTCTTGCCATAACTATACTACTGTTCGATAGGTGCGCTTGCCTCAAATCGTTGTCATTGTTATTTCCCAGGTTTGATCATTCTCTTTATAAATTTTAAAACTTTGACAAATCACAGCGATTAAGTTTTTGGCGCCGTTGCCGGGGAACTAAAATATTAAGAACGCTCAATTTTTATTACTTTTGCCAGTTTATTGCAATTTATTTTTATTCTTATTCTTATTTTTATTTTTTTATTATTTTACTTTGCTAATTTTTCTTTTATTTGCTTTTGACAGGTAATTTTAGTTTATAGAGGAGATGGCACTGAATAATTATCAGTGGAAATTCATGAGGACAAAGCCAACAGAAGCAGCCGATGTACATCTGGTAATACAGTACGATACAAATGGAGGAGGGGTGACCAACACAGAATATCTATCCTACAACCCTAGCACAGAGAACGAACAAGTCAACTATATGGGTAACTATTCTAGACCTCAAAATAATCTTTACAGTAACACTTATAATGCAGGTTGGGGGTACCATCCCAACTTCTCATGGGGTGGTCAAGGAAATCAGAGACAACAACCCCTCCCAGGCTTTCAACAGCAACCCTACCCACAAGAGAAGAAGCTGAACCTCGAAGAGATGCTAACAAAATTCATAGCAGACTCAGAAACTCGTCTCCAAAAAGCTGAGACAACACTTAAAAATAAGCAAGCATCGCTTCAAGAGATCAAGAATCAATAAGGTCAGCTTGCTAAGCTGATCTCAGAATGACCACAACATAGCTCGCCAAGTAACACCAAAACTAACCCAAAAGAGCAAATTCAAGCCACAACTATTTATGTTAATGAAGGGTTAGATGAACCAGAACCAAGGCAAGAAAACATGGCAGATAAGGGTAAGGTTGAGGTAAGCCATGATATACCAAAACCGGAAATTACGGAGTACCAACCTCATGTGCCATATTCCGATGCAACGAAGAAAGACCACACAGAGGAACAATTCGGTGAACTCACACTTCGTGAAGGCGACGAAACGATCACTCTTCCGGCTCTTGACTCAGCTAGGACATCGAGTAATAAAGGTACTAACGTAAATTCTATTGATAACCATTTGGTTCAACCTTCTTTACAGGAAGCATCACGAAATCACCTAATGAGCGGATCTTAGACCTCGTACCCATAAAGAAATAATCCATGAAGAACTAAGGCTTCAGGTCGATGAACTAGATGAGTGGAAAACACACTTTCAAAAGAAACTAGGAATACACTAAGTGAAACCGAAGGAACCCTGCACAGTGATAGGAACAACAAATCACTTCAAAATAGGGTATCAGGTATTGTTGAATACGGAAGACCCTCGAATCACCACTTCAGAAATCAAAACAAACGAAGAAATCACCTTTAAAGTACTTAATGTCTTCCTATACGGGACAGTCGAGGTAAGCAAACCTAAATTCAGCACTTTTGAGGAAAACACTACTCGACTTAAACTATATATCAATAACCGAATTGATCGTATGAGAAAGGATTTTCACCTCCTCAAACCACCATGATCATACGAATGACAGCTAAGTCTAGCTCAAGACTTTAAATGAGCACTTCTCGGGAGGCAACCCGAGCACTAACCCTACTAATTAGTTTAGTTTTATTTATTTTCATGTTTAGGCATAGGTTTTCCATACTCACACGGTCTTGCACACGGCCGTGGCCGTGGCCGTGTGGGCACCACAGGTAGGTAAAAGGGCGTGACCATAGACGTGTGGCAACAGGACAAAACTTTTCCCAAAACACGGGCTGCATCTCTATTTAAACCCCTTTCTTCCTTTTTCTTTTCCAGTTGTCTTTCTTCTTTCATTTTCCATTATTTACTTTTATTTTTATTTTTATTTTTATTTTTACTTTCTTTATTATTTTCTTCTTATTCTTCATGCCATTTAGATTTAGCTTAGGATACAATAAAATCAGGCCGGCTGCTTCGAGGATTCAAATTCAAACGGTTCGAGGCGCTCCCCCACATTCACCTCCACCCAATCCTATCCGGTTTCTCTTCATTGACTCCATCCTAAATTCAGGAAGTTTCAATTCTCTCCCTATCTTATGATTCTATTATTATTTTGCGTCTATATCTATCTTTGTACATTGAGGACAATGTACATCTTAAGTGTGGGGGGGTGAACTTTATTTTGCAAAAAGTGCCTAACTTTTTGCATTGTTCTCAAATCCTGAATTATATCTTGTTTCTTAAGTAATTTTCTCATATTACTATTAGAATTAAATTTCCTATGATTTATGATTTTTATTGATATGTTTTGGATTAAGTCATAGTTAATTGTGCATTAATGATTTAAACTTTAAGATACTAGAGAATCAAGCTTGATAAGTCTATTTTTTAGAAATTAAAATTTTTTAGGTTGTCGACCAGAATTTGAATATTACTTTGAAGTTTGAAATTTACGAGGTTGACATCAAAAACCCATAATTTTTTGTGAGATTTTGAGCCTTTAGAGCATATATTCTTTTTCTTGCTCACTTTATTGGTTATGAGTGTGTCAACATTGATTTGTTATTCTTGAACTTGCATCGATTATACATGTCGAGACCACGCCTTTGATTTGATATACTAAGATGATAAAGACACCTAGGATTTAACCCACTCACTCCACTAAAAAGCCTACCTTCATAATTAACCCCTAGTGAACCCCGTTGATCCTAATAACCCTTTTTATTGACTCACCCACTAATATTAACCCAAAACCCTTTGTTTTTGTTATCACCATTCCTTTTGACTACCCTTATATCGAGATTTGATTTGATCGGTTACTTAACTATTTTCTTTATCAGTTGTTAAATTCTTTATTATTACTTACTTACTTGATTTGTTCTTAAAAAAATAAAGTATATTCATTATTAGTTCTTTAATTACGCGAGCTTGTACGTTTAAATTCCAATTATTGAAGAAGAAGCTCATGTTATCAGCATTAGTTTCCAATGGATGTAATCATTTATATTCAGTATTAGTCCAGTATATGTCCTATGAGCTTAAAACAGTTAAATCCACATCTTTAGAAAGAGGCTTGTGTTAGTATTACAAGTTTTTCTTTGATGTAATTATTCAAGTATTAGCTTAGTTTTCGATTTAGGTAATTTGTCAAGGTCAATCTCGATTCTAACCCTCTAATTCAGCCTTTATCCACACCTTTAACCAAGCCCTGTTACAACCCTGTTAAAGACCTTTTGATTTGTGTATCATCTCATATTATAGTGGTGGAGATTTGATTTTCATGCTAACCTATGGGATTAACTTTTCATGTTTGAATTATGAGTGCTTTTTCTTGAACCTTAAACACCTCGAGTGATTTGAGTGAATCTTTAGTGAGGATGACAATCCTTGTTGATTTTGGATCAGAGGTAATTATTTAGATGAGGGGAAACACCTATGTTTTCATGCTACAAAAATGTATGACTTAGATTGTTTGAATCTTTAGGACTCTTTGAGTTGAATTATCCATGTATGAATTATCTCTGAATTATGATGAAACATTATTGATGAATATTATTAATCGATGAAGTTTGTTTTAATTGTGAGTTGACAATTTTGCTTGAGGACAAGCAAAAGCTTAAGTGTGGGGGTATTTGATAAATCGTAATAGTAACATATTTTAAGCCCACATTTAGCATGCTTTTGGATGATTTAAGCCTTGAATTATGTAATTTGGTGCTCTTAATCCTTTGTTTTCATGTTTTATACTCAGGAAAGCACCAAAGAATGAAAAGAATGAGAAACGGGCTTAAAACGGACCAAATGGGCCAAATCACGAAATCGACATGGCCTGGGCCCAAGACCACACGGCCGTGCCTCATTGATGGACTCGAACACGGCCTGGCCACGACTTACATAGGCGTGTGCCAAGGGCGTGTCCCTGCTGTGGCAAAGAGAAATTCTATTCGGATTAGGATACTTAGAGGCAAAGTAACACATTCTGAAGCCTATATAAACACCCTAAGTATGACCTAAAAGGGGGTGGAACAGAAGCCCTCTGTCGGGGCGTCCAGCTAGGCCAAGGAGCCGAGCCAGAAAGGGCAGATTTGTGGGAATTTACTCGAAGAAAGCCAGTTGATTCATCTCAAGAAGCCAGAGTCATACTCAAGATGAAGGATCTCTCTTCGATTCCTTCAGGGGGTTTTAGGGTTTTTCTTATGTTTTGTTTTATCTTTTCTTCTGAGATGTTTTCTTTTATCATTATGAACTAAACCTCGGATACGAGGGGATGAAACATAAGACGAATCTTGTTATTGTTTTCTGAACTATATGATAAATACTTGATTTGTTCTTAATTATGTGTTCTTAATTCTTGTTTTGATATTTCGGGATATTGATTCAAGTACTGATGTGCTTAGGTAGAGGAGGAATAGACCCTGTCTAATAGTAGATCTAGCATAATTAAGCGAAGTTTATCGCGAATCTAGAGATAGGATGACGAAAATCTGCCGGATTAGGGTCAAACCTAATATGGGAGTCCATAGATCGAGTTAATGCAATTCTAGGGGTTTTAATTAGAAAGAGATTTTAATTAATCAAACTAGGGTTAGACGTTAGTAGCCTCGAGAGAGGTATTAATATATATTAGGGAATCCTACGGATCAAGTCAAGTGAATAAATAAATGCAGTTCAGAGTTAAATAACAAGTGAAGTCTAGGTGAATTCTTCCTCGGGTATTGTCTTAATCAATTGGTTTTTCCCCAAGTATTTCCCCAATTTCGTTCTCTTTGTCTTCACATCTTTAGCTTAGTAGTCAGTTAATTTTAGATTAAAATAATTCACTTCAATTTTAAGGCTAAATAATAAAAAGAAAGTTAGTATTAGTACTTTTGGTTCCTTTGGGTTTGACAATCCGGTCTTGCCTTAACTATACTACTGTTTGATAGGTGCGCTTGCCTCAAATCGTTGTCATAGTTAGTTCCCAGGTTTGATCATTCTCTTTATAAATTTTAAAACTTTGACAAATCACAGCGATTAAACATACATTGCCCTTAACGAAAAATAATTAAATTGCAAACAAGAAAACTTCCTGAGTAGGCTGGATCCTTGTTGTTATGACAATCTTGGGATTTGTGCTCCAAGTGGACTAAACAAGAAATATTAAATATAATATAAAAAATAAGAAAAAGAAAAAGTGTCGATAATGGATGTCATAACGTCTAAAAATATTCAGATGAACTTGGGCCTTCAATGTTATCAAGTGTGTTATGTCTAGGATGTCGCTACATTAGGAAATGTCGCGACATCGAGCCCAATTTCTCGGCTTCTTCAATTTTTTTGGTTTTGTTACTCCATAGTATCTACACACTGTTGTGGAAAACTAAACAGAACGAAGATTAATAAAAAAATAAATGAATAAAAAATAAAAATAAAAACGAAACACAATTTAAAAGAGGGAATATAAGTTCTTTAAAAATCAGGACGATCCATGTCGCCACCATAAAAGAACTTCTAGTTGATTCTCGACACTTTAATTCATCGTTTGTTTCCCTGTCGATGTATATGAACCAGTCCTTTTTGTCGATTCCAATAATGTTGCCTTATTTTTGACCGACGCGACATCCATATTACAAGCCATTTGGTACCAAATCTGAGCCAACCCAAATTCTTTTCTAGGGTATTATTGGCTTGAACTTCCTCTACTCCATGTCACGTGAAGTTTTCTTCACTCGAGCTTTGTTGCCCTTATCAGATGAGAATGAGTTGAACTTATCGATCTCTCTGGCTAGTACCTTTTCTACTATGGCCAGAAAATCTATTTGCTCTTCTACACTTTCATTCAAAATCGGTTTAAGCTCTATGTTAGTGGTTACTTCTACTTTTATGTGAGCGACTACATCTACTGTTATGGTTTCTCTCTCAGGGTTTGCAACACTATTCTCAAATGCTCAACATGTTCATTTTCATCTCGGGAGTAAACCAAAATATCATCTATAAATACCACCACAAACCTGTCCAAATACGGACTGAAAATCCTATTCATCAAATCCATAAACACTGCAGGTGCATTTCTCAAGCCGAATGGCATCACAAGAAACTCATAGTGCCCATACCTGGTTCTAAAAGCTGTCTTAGGCACATCAGATTCTTTTACCCGTAATTGATAATAACCATAACGAATATCAATCTTCGAAAATACAGTGGCACATTTCAACTGGTCAAATAAGTCATCAATACGAGACAATGGATACTTGTTCTTTATTGTGACTTTGTTGAGCTGTTTGTAATCAATACACATCCTCAACGATCCATCCTTCCTCTTTACAAATAGGACCAGAGCACCCCAAGGTGAGAAACTAGGTCGAACAAAACCTCTGTTAATCAACTCCTGTAATTGTACTTTCAGCTCTTTCAATTCTGTAGGAGCCATTCTGTAAGGTGCTATAGATATCGGTGTCGTTCCCGGAACGAGATCTATAGAGAATTCCACTTCTCTATCCGGTGGTAAACCAGGTAATTCTTCTGGAAATACATCAGGATAATCACATACAACTGGTACTGATTGAATCTTTGACTCAGACACTTTAGTATCCAACACATATGTAAGGTAAGCATCATAACCCTTTCAGAATAATTTTTGTGCCGTTATTGCTGAAATCACATTCGGTAATCCATCCAGTTTATCAGATTCAACATGAAGCAATTCATCATTCTCACATTTCAACACAATATATTTCTACTTACAATTTACCACTTTATCATATCGGGTTAACCAATCCATTCCCAAAATCACATCAAATTATCAAATGGCAATAACATCAAGTCAGCCGAAAAGCAATAACCTTTTATCATCAATGGACAGTTCTTACAAACTTTATCCACTATAACAAACTGGCCCAGGGTGTTTGAAACTTTAACCACAAATTCAGTGAATTCAACATGTGAATTTTTAACAGTCACTAAGTTCGTGCATATATAGGAATGTGTGGAACCAGGATCAATCAATGCAGTAATATCAATATCAAGTAGAGAAAATGTACCAGTAATGACGTCTGGTGCAAAGGCATCTTCTCTAGCACGAACAATATATGTCCTTGCAGGTGCTTGTGCCTCAGATCTAACTGCCGTATCCTTGGTAGTACCTCGACTACCACTAACATTATCGGGGTGACGGGGTGGTCTGCCTCTCGCAACAAGATTACTCGGCTTTGGAGCTGGTTCTATTTCTTTTTCAACTCTTTGGGGACAATCCCTGAGAAAATGGTCAAGCGAACCACATCTGAAACAAGCTCCACTTCTAGACCGACATTCCCCATGATGAAATTTGTTACAGTGTTTACATTTCGGTTTGAGATTACCAACACTACCCACACTGGTCACAGATGGAGAAGAAGACCTCGGGTTAGAACGTTGAGAGCCCCGTTCTCTTCTAGAATACCCCGTAGAGGTAGTAACACGATCATAATACCTCTTTAATTTCTTAGAAGCAAATGATTGTGACTTACTCATAGTTCTGTTTCTTTTCCTTACTCAGTTCCTCAGCTTCGTGGGCTCGACCGAATAACATCGCAAATTCCCTTATTTTAAGAATTCCAATCAATAACTTGATATCTTCATTTAGGCCCTCTTCAAAGTGTTTACACATTTCAGCCTCGGTTGAAACCCATTCTCTATCATACTTGCTCAACCGAACGAATTCCCGTTCATATTTGGATACAGTCATGTTTTCTTGTTTGAGCTCTAGAAACTCTTTCTTTTTCTGATCCATAAATCTCTGACTCACATACTTCTTCCTGAATTTAGCTTGGAAAAATTCCCATGTGACATTCTCCCTCGATGCTACTGAAGTTATGGTATTCCACCAATGATAAGATGTATCTTTCAGTAGAGATACCGCACATTTTAGACATTCAGCAGGTGTGCAGGATAGTTCATAAAAAACCCGGATGGTATTTTCTAGCCAAAACTCAGCCCTTTCCGGATCATCATTTGCGGTAGCTCTAAATTCTTCCGCCCCATGCTTGTGGATTTTATCTATCAGAGGCTAACCAATTCTAAAAGGTTTGGCACCCTGTGGTACCTCAGGAATCGGTTGGGGAGCAGGTGGGGGAGGTCGTTGTACAGCAGGGTTTGTTCTTAGGTACTGTGTAAACCATTCATTCATCATTTGAAAGAAGGCTTATTTTTCCTCCTCACTTTGGCCCTCAGACACGAACCTTTCACTACCAAACGCAGACGCAACTCTTTGTACTGAAGCTGAAGCATTGCTCTCAGCTTCCTCGGATTCAGCTCTAGCTCGGTTGAATGACATTACTATATGAAAAACACATTTAAATTTATCAGAAGTCATCACACTATCACAATTTATATAATGGCATGAATAGCTAAACTCGTGTTTGTAATGTCAAATCCAAGAATCGGCTAAACCGTAGCTCTGATACCACTAAATGTAACACCCCTAACCCGTACCTGTCACCGAAACAGGGTTTCAGAGTATTACCAGAACATTCAGAACATTTTTCTATTAAACTACGTAAATTTACTATTCATTTACCGAGATCATCCATAATGTCCCTTGATCGGGCCCTCGAGGCCCAATACGACATTAGAATCGAATCGGGACTTAATCGAAACCTCTAAGAATTTTTTGCAAAATTACAATTTTTTTCAAAGGTACAGGACTCACACGCCCGTGTGGTCCAAGGGACACGCCCGTGCTACATGTCGTGTTCGATTTAGGTTGCTCTTTGACTTGCGCCACACGGCCATGCAAAACCCCCGTGTGCTAGGTCGTGTGGTTAATTAAATTAAATCCAATTAGGTGCAGGTTTCACACGGCCAAGACACACGCACCACTGAGACACACACCCATGTCTCTGCCCGTGTGCCTAATTTTGAGCATTCTGTTTCTCAAAATTAAGGGTGCGAGGGACACACGGCCTAACTATATGCCCGTGTTACGGTGTCAGTGTGTCACACACGGCCTAGACATACGCCGTGTGTTCGCTCGTGTGGACAAAATGAAGCCATTTCTAGCTTCATTTCTCACCCAAAATTTCACCCAAGACCTGCACTTGAAACACACATCCAATACCAACCAATTCAAGCATTCAAATTGGGCAATTTCTATCATTCACAAGGCATATCACTACAAGCATACATGATCACAACCTTACCTTAGTTTAACCTAGGCATTCCCAATATTGATCACATATTTTTAACATAACACATGCGTATATATGTATATCATACTAATCTACTTAGTCATACCAAAATGAATCAATACTAGCCATTCCAATGGCTAGGTTACAAAATAACATTTTAGCCAATACTGGCCAAGTTGTCCTATACATGCCATTATACCCAAAATGACTTCACTAAATATACCCAAAATGCTAGTTGATAGTGTGACGATGTTCCAATGATCTTCCAACCTTCACGAGCTTCTGAGCACTATAAAACAAGGGAAAAATAAATGGATTAAGCATTACATACAAACATAACATTCAATTAACATAATTACATGTTCAATTAAGTTACACAAACTTACCTCGACACTTGTTTGCGTAATAATCTACTAATCTGAAATCTTTTCTTTTCCTCGATCTAGCCTCGAGTTTGTGTTTTCTGGATCTATGTAAATGAATTTAACTATCAATTTCATACATTTCATATTTAAATGGACTCAATTTACGTCCTAGGCAAAATTACCATTTTTCCCCTAACTTTTCCATAAATTTGATTTTCATAGGCAGGTCTTAAAATGAAACTTGTGCAAATTACTCCCTATTCCAAGCCTAACCAAAGCCCCATTACAAAATTTATAGCACATGTATTCACAAAATTTCAAAAATTTTCCTTCAATTTCACAAATTTACATTTTAGTCCCTAAATCATGTTTTCATTAAAAAATCACTTTGTAAAAGTTGTTTATCTATCAATAATCTTTCATTTTCTACCATAAATTTCTATTTTCCAGCATATACATCCATGACCCATTTTCCATACTTTGATAACTTTTCAAATTAATCCCCCAAATAGATAGTTTAGACTATCCTGATTCCAAAAATATAAAAATCATTAAAAATGGGACAAGGAAACTTACCCAATTAAGCCTTGAAAGTTTCCCCTCTCTCTCCTAGGGTTTCCATAAAATTTTAGGTTGAAGATGACAATAATAAGATGATATTTTCTTTTATCATCTTTTAATTAATTAAATTTTTACTATTTCCAATTTAGTCCTTGACCTTTTTCTATAATTCCAGGGATGAGTCACCATGAAAAAGCTACATACTTTTCTTAATGATCTAATTACCATATAAGGACCTCTAGTTTTGAATTCCATAGCTATTTGATCCTTATAGCTACTAGAATTCAACTTTCACATTTTATGCGATTTAGTCCTTCTCGTAATTAGGCACTAAATCGATAAAATTTTCATGTCAAAATTTTCACATGTCACGTCTATCATATTACGGACCATATAATAAAATAAAAATAAATTATATTTTGGGTTGGATCTGTGGTCCCGAAACCGTTGTTCCGATTTCACTGAAAATGGGCTGTTATAAAATTAGTCCAATTTGTTACGATTTAGTCCTTTGTTCAATGATTTTAGTTTATCGACATCTCTATTGACCAACCTCCTTAAGGATTTAGCTACACATGCTCAAAGTCAAGAAAACAGACATAATAATAGAAAACAAAGCAACCATGAAAGTAAAGCTTAAGAAAAATGTGAAAGTTGAGATTTTTATACAAGAAAACTTAAATAACATGAAACCAAAAGCATTTAACAAAGAAATCTAAAGTAAGAAACATAAAAGGAACAATGTTTAATAGATTTGAAGTAAAATAAACTGAAATGCATTAAACTAAAGCTTAAAAAGTCTTGAATGCAAGGTAAAGGGACTGAAAATGTAAATAAACCTTAGCTAAAGTGTTAACTAACACAAAGAACATCAAGAATAAGAAGTAAATGCAGAAAAATTAAATCTAAAAGGTAGAAGAAGAGAAAAATAAAACCTCTAGAAATATGAAGAGAAAAATTAAAGAAAACTTAGATAAAACTAAACCTAAAACTAAGCTAAATGTGTCTCTCTCCTCCTCAATAATTCTTGGCTCTTTTGTAGGGTGTTCTCATGACTTTTCAATGCCAAAATTCTACACGGGCCTTGTGTGATTGGTGGGTCGGGTAGACAAAGCTTGCCCTTTTTGTCTAAATTTGTCCCCTTGATGAAGGCAATATCGCGATACCCAAAAGAGGATATCGCGATATCTCAGGCAGCATTGAACATGAGGGTCTTTCTTGAGAGGTGGATATCGTGATACCCAAGGAGGATGTCGCAATACCACTGTAGGGTATCGTTGGTCTTCTATACTACTAGAGGTATTGCGATTCTAGGGTCTGGATATCACGCTATGCTTGTTGTAGATGCCGTTTTTGCTCATTTTTGACCTCTGGCACGTCCCTACATCACCCAAACACACATTAGACCTCCCAATGGCACTATCGACCAATTTGGGTAAAAAAATAGTGAAAAATGAGAGATTTTCACTTATTACCCAAAAAAAAATATAAAATACAAAAATAATGAAAAACCAAGATAAAAACTCTATTTTGCTCGAGAAAAGCTCCTTAAGTGTGTCAGAAAAGATGAATTTGCCACATATTTTTGTGGCAGATCAACTTCGCCCAAGGTTGTACTCATGAACTTCTGTTTCTTAAATGAATCCATCACTTTACTGACCACCTCTGGACGTACTAATGTCCAGAGTGTGAATACTGCTACAAAATATAATGAATTGAGGCGGTGTCTGCAAGTATATGGGTTAGGTACAACGAAGTAGGTAAGTACTCTGAGGACCGTACCCAAAAGATTACAGTTTGGGGAAAAGTGTTATCAAGCCAATTACTAGAAATAATTATAAATCTACTTGAGTCACAAATTAGTAGTGTTAATATAGAAGCAAGATGATAATAATAATAAGAAACTAAATAAATTTAATTAAACCTAAATCTACTCCTAAGTTCATGAATCGACTTCTCCTATCCCTTGTTTCAACTATGCGAGTTCCTTTAGCCTAGATCAAATTGTTTTACCTAATTAATTATTGATGTAGGGTTCTAATCAATCAACTAGTCGATACCCTAGTAAGATATTCCGATACGTCCACTAGAATAATAACTTGGCAAGAACTACTTATCTTTTGACCTCATAGCCTAGATGGTTCGGGGTTAAGGTGTTCATGGATAGATAATATCAATTTTCGGTTAATTCCCACCTAAATGACTTGCTAGGGTTGTCAAGCCTAGGTTTTAATTTCTTCCTCTCCCAAACAACTGATCTGCTAAGAAACTCTAACCTTCAATCATTTAATAAGATTAGAACAGTTGAAACATGCAAGATATGTATGAAGAATATATTGACTCTAATCTTTACACAAACATTCAATTAAACAATGTTAAAGAAAGAAATATAAATAATAAAATAAAGGAAAAGAGATGCTCATGGATTTATCGATGAAATTGTGGCTTTGGAACAATCTTTACTCGCAAGAGTCTCATTTTGGAATAGGATCTTCCGATTACAAGAACATAAAATACCCTAAGTAAATTTCTTAAAATAAAAAACACCCTAAGTAGAAACTAAGAATGAAATAAAAAACCTGAAGTATATTTTTTGTCTCCCTAAAATTGTGTGTTTAAATTGATTACAATGGCCTTTATATAGGCTAAACTCGAAATATAAAACTGCCTAAATCATCCTTGAAGTACTTAGAGTTTAACTAGGACAGGTACACCGAATTTCCCTCTAAAACATAATTATCACGTGCAGGAAATTTTTAGGTTCTGAAGGGCTTGGTTGCAACATAGGCCTACGATGTTGCAACCAAGCACAAGGGGTATGTCGCAACATAGGAGGGTTGTGATAAACCGTAATATGTTCATATTTTAATCCCACATTTAGCATACTTTTGGATGATTTATTCCCTGAATTGTGGAATTCGGTGCTTCTAATCCTTTATTTTCATGTTTTATACTTAGAAAAGCATAGGAGGATGAAAAGAACGAGAAACGGGCCAAAAACGGACCAAATGAGCCAAAGTAGGAAATCAACACGGCCTGGGGTTTCACCACAGTGGCTGTGCCTCCTTAGCAGATCCAACCACAGTCTACAATTTGATTCACACGGGTGTGTTGCACGGGTGTGTCCCTGCTGTGGCAAAGAGGAATTTCACTCGGATTAGGATACTTAGAGGCGAAGAAACACATTCCGAAGCCTCTATAAACACCCTAAGTATAACCTAAAAGGTGCTTTTGTCAAGGGGCGTCCAGCTAGGCCAAGGAGCCGAGCCAGAGAGGTCAGAATTGTGGGATTTACTCAAGGAAAGCCAGTTGATTCATCTCAAGAAGCCGAAATCATACTCAAGACGGAGGATCTCTCCTTCAATTCCTTTAGGGGGTTGTAGGGTTTTCTTATGTTTTGTTTTATCTTTTCTTATGAGATGTATTATTTTATGATTATGAACTAAACCCCTCAGATACTTGAGGGGGATGAAACCTAAGACGGATCTTGTTATTGTTTTCTGAACTATATGATAAATACTTGATTTGTTCTTAATTATGTGTTCTTAATTCTTGTTTTGATATTTCAGGATATTGATTCAAGTATTGATGTGCTTAGACAGAGGAGGAATAGACCTTATCTAAGAGTAGATCTAGCATAATTAAGCGGAGTTAATCGCAATCCTAGAGATAGGATGACGAAAATCTACCGAATTAGTGTCAAACCTAATATGGGAGTCCATAGATCGAGTTAATGCAACCTTAGGGGTTTTAATTAGAAAAATATTTCAATTAATCAACCTAGGGTTAGACATTAGTAGCCTCGAGAGAGGTATTAATATAAATTAGGGAATCCTACGGATCAGGTCAAGTGAATAAATAAATGCAGTTGAGTTAAATAACAAGTGAAGTCTAGGTGGATTCCTCCTTGGGTATTATCTTAATCAATTGGTTTTTCCCACAAGTATTTTCCCCAATTCATTCCCTGAGTCTTAGCGTCTTTAGCTTAGTAGTTAGTTAATTTTAGATTAAATAACCATTCCCTTAATTCTTAGGCTAAATAATAAGAAGAAAGTCAGTATTAGTAATTTTGGTTCCTTTGGGTTCAACAATCCGGTCTTGCCACTAAGCTATACTACTGTTCGATAGGTGCACTTGCCTCAATCGTGGTGATAGTTAGTTTCTAGGCTAGATCATTCATTATATAAATATTAAGACTATCGATACCAACGATCAAGTTTTTGGCGCCGTTGCCAAGGAACTAAAATATTAAGAAAGCTCAATTTTTATTACTTTAGCTGTAACATCCCGAAATTGGGCCTAGTAGGATTGGGCCCAATGGGCCTTGATTTAAAAATTTTAGAGAACAAGAGATTGGCTTAAATGCAAGTTGGACCTATTGGATAAGTGATTTTGGAAGGTTAGAAGGCTTCTATGAAGTCCCAGGATCGAACTTTGGCTTTAGGGAAATTTTGGTTTTAGGTGAAAAAAACCCTGAGGGTTTGCAGGTAGGCCTTAAGAATAAAATGTGGGGAAAATGACACAAGTGGAGTGTGTGGTGTAGTGGCAAAGTGACGCCACTTAAGGAACAAGGGGGTGACGCCACAGGGAAGGAAGGAGGTCCAAGGTTCAAGTCTTGGCTCTTGCATTTTGGTTTTCTTTTTACATGGACTTTAATATTTGGCTATAGATTCAAATTTAGTTGCGCATGGTTTAAGACACAAGAGGAGCTTGTGGCTTGGTGGCAAGTGGCGTGTTGAACTATTGAAGGGAGCCTGGGTTCGAATCTCATGAGAAGAAAGGGGGTATTTATTTTGCGGATTGGACGGCAAGAGTTTCAGTTGAATTTAAACTCTCATTGACGAAGGGATCCTACATCGGAAAGATACAAAGAAGGAAGGTGGAGAGCTAGCTATATAAAGAGCCATTCCGGGAGGAGAGTTAACATACCTTGGTGGGCGTTTGGGCACAGGAGTGGTCGCAGTGCAGTTTAACACCGGACTCCTATCGGTGTGTAACTCTCTACTCTAGTTGTAGAGCGGCAAATGCCAAGTGCCGGCCACGGCAATAGTAGTTACACGAGCGTGCGAGAGTGCGTGTGGGGCTTCGACGCGATAGTTGAGGCCATCGGTAGTATTCTTGTGGGTTGAAGTTTTGCTGGGCGCGATGGGAAGTGGGCCCAATGGGCCCGTGGCCCTTATGAGTAAATTGTGCGATTGTGTAGTATATAGTGAACTAGACTAGGTGGAACTTATATACATGGCTAGATTTGTGCTAGGTGGGCCACACGAGTGTGTGGGCCCGAATGGGCCGGAATCGAGTTTTAGGCCCAATCGTTCGATACGACCGGAAATGATAGCTGAGTCGCTCGGGGCGACATTTGGGCCTTTGGGAAAGGCCATTGCAGGCGCAAAATTACCGATATACCCTTGGTGGGTAAATTACGAAAATGCCCTTGGTAGGTAAAATTATGGTTATACCCTTAGAGGTTGATTAGCGTGATTATGTTGTTTTATGTCTATCTGATTATGATGGTAATTCATGTTATACTTATATTTTATATATGTTTAGCATACATGACATACTGCATACACAATTATTATGTCATATTGCAGGTGTAATGAGAGGAGGGGAAGGCTTGTTTCTAGACTGTCACCGAGTGGTTTTGACCACACAGTGGATTGGCCCCGCTTTCTATATTATAATCGTGACTAAGTCTCAGTGGTTTTGACCACCAGTGGTTTTGACCACACATATACTATTTGTGACTAGGGTCACCAGTGGTTTTGACCACACATGGATTATTTGTGACTCGTCCCAGTGGTTTGGTACCACAGTGGGTTGGCCCCACATGTTGATTACGGGATTGTCATCTGTGGTTTTGACCACACGGTGGGTTGGCCCCACCATATGATTTGTGACTACGGTCACCAGTGGTTTTGACCACACTTATATGATTTGTGACTACGGTCACCAGTGATTTTGACCACCAGTGGTTTTGACCACACGGGGTAGACACAGGAGTTCGGATGGTTAGGTTGGGTTTGCATGAATTGCATATTGACTTATGTATTGTGTAAGTGCTTTGTTATTATCGGGATGGGGATTTATACACTGAGTCTCGGTGACTCACCCCTTCCCTTACATTTTGCAGATGAGGCATAGATCGCGGATGTGGAGCCGGGGCAGACTTGAGGTGGCCATGCGTTATGTTTTCGGGTTTTATCTCATTTACTATTTTGGGTTAATTTACTTTTAAATTTGGTTTTGGATTTGTAATAAGGCCGCTAAATTCCATTATTTTGGGTTTTTTGACTATCTGCTATAAGTTTTATTATATTGTGCTTAAGTTAAACAACATGGCATGTTAATAACCTATTAACTCAATGTTTTCGAAAAGTTATACCTCTTATCGGGATTTTCAAACTTTATCATCGGGTAATAACAAACAACTCAGATTTTTACCAACCTAAGTTTTACTTTAAGTTCAAATACAAAACGGTTTTCAACTTTGCATTTTAATCAAAGTCGGTATTTCCTTAAAAACAAACGGTTTTATCAAAGGAGTTTTCTTCTTTTGTCCAAACTTTAAACAGCAAAGTGTTTTATAGCGTTATCTTCAAAATTTAAACCTACAACTTGTTTTATTCAAATTATTTTTACCCTATGACATGCCAAATCCGGTTGTAGTGTGTTGACCGGGTTTGGGGTGTTACATTAGCCATTTTTTATTTTTTGCAATTTACTTTTATTTTGTTTTTAATTTCGCTAATATTCTTTCTTTTATTTGTTCCTAACAGGTACCTCTAGTTTATGACTAGAAGGAACCCGACAGGGCCCTTAATTTACGACAGTGATATTGAAGGTACCGTCATAAATCGCAGAGAAATAAAGCGAAGCTTAAATTACGAGCGAAGAGCAAGAAGAGCGAAACCAATACCACCGAAGAGATGGCTGAAAATAATCTGCTACCTCCGAGGTGGCCGAAAATCATGCTCCTCGAACTATGTATGATTATGCTAAACCTAATTTAATGTAAACCGAGTCAAGTATTGTTAGACACGCTATTGCTGCAAATAATTTTGAATTGAAACCTAACACTATACAGATGATACAACAGTTTGTTCAGTTTGATGGTTTGCAAGATGAGGATCCTAACACACACTTAGCAAATTTTCTAGAATTCTGTGATACCTTCAAAATAAATGGCCTTTCTGATGATGCCATCCGTCTTCGGTTGTTTCCCTTTTCTTTGAGGAATAAAGCCAAATAGTGGTTGAATTCTCTTCCACGAGGGTCAATCACTACATGGGATCAAATGACCGAAAAATTCTTGTTAAAATATTTTCCACCGGCCAAAACGGCCAAGTTGAGGAATGATATCTCTTCTTTTGTGCGGATGGATCTAGAAACACTATATGATGCATGGGAGAGATACAAGGATTTGTTGAGAAGGTGTCCTCACCATGGGCTACCTTTGTGGCTTTAGGTTCAAACCTTCTACAACAGTGTGAACCCCTCAACGAGACAATTGATTAATTCGGCCACCGGCGGAACCCTGAATAATAAAACACCTGAGGCTGCCTACGAATTCATTGAAGAGATGTCACTGAATAACTATCAGTGGCAAGTCACGAGGACAAGGCCAACAAAAGCCGCCAGTGTTTTCAACCTCGACGCAGTGACCATGCTATCAAATCAGGTAGAGATGTTAAATAAAAAGATTGATAGTTTTTGTGGTTCTTCACATGTACATCCAATTATGTAGTGCGATACAAATGGAGGAGGAATGAGCAACACAGAATATCCACTTTACAACCTGGGCACTGAAAACGAGCAAGCTCACTATATGGGTAACAATTTTAGACCTCAAAATAACCCTTATAGTAATACTTATAATCCAGGTTGGAGGAACCACCCCAATTTCTCATGGGGTGGCCAAGGAAATCAGAGACAACAACCCCTCCCAGGCTTCCAACAGCAGCCCTACCCACAAGAGAAAAAGCTGAACCTTGAGGAGATGCTAACAAAATTCATCACGGTGTCAGAAACCCATTTCCAAAACACCGAAACAACACTCAAAAAGCAAGAAGCATCGATTCAAGGGATCAAGAATCAGTTAGGACAACTTACCAAGATCATATCAGAACGACCACAAGGAAGCCTACCAAGTAACACTAAGACTAACCTAAAGGAGCAAATTCAAGCCATAACAGCTCATGATGGTGTAGGGTTAGATGAACCCAATTTAAGGCAAGAGAATGTGGTAGAAGAAGGTAAAACTGAGGAAATTCATGATAAGCCAAAACCAGTAATTAAAGAGTACAAACCACGTATACCATATCCCGATGCGATGAAGAAAGACAACAAAGACGAACAATTCGGTAAATTTCTTAAACTTTTAAAGAAATTACATATTAACTTACCGTTTCTCGAAGCTCTTTCGCAGATGCCAGATTCAAGGGAATTTTTAAACGAGATTTTGAAAAACAAATGGAGGCTAGACGAGGCATCACATGTGGAGCTAAACGCAGTGTGCTCAGCGATTCTACAAAACAAACTACCACGAAAATTAAAAGATCCAGGGAGTTTTACGACTCCTTGTTTAATTGGTGAACTCATACTCCGTGTAGGTAACAAATCAGTCAGTCTTCAGGCTCTTGACTCGGCTAGGACATCAAGTAATCAAGGTCAGAAAATTAATTTTATTAATGACCATTTAGTTAAACCTTCTTTTCAGGTAGCACCACAGAACCACACAACTGAGCCAGATTCTAGACATCATGACAACAAAGAAGTAATTCATGAGGATCGAAGGCTTCATATTGATGAACTAGACGAGTGGAAAACACATTTCAAGGAGAAACTAGGAACACGCGAAGCAAAACTGAGGGAACCCCCAAACGAGCTTAAAGGAACAACGAATCACTTCAAAATAGGAGATCAGGTATTGTTGGATGAGAAAGACCCTCGAGTCGCTATCTCAGACAGTAATACAAACAAAGAAATCCGTTTTACGGTACTGAATGTCTTCCCATACGGAACAGTCGAGGTAACTAATCCACAATTCAGAACTTTTAAGGTAAACACCACTCGACTCAAACCATATAATGTTAGAATTGATAGCAGGGAAGAGGAGTTTCAACTCCTCAAACCACCATGATCGTGCGAATGAAAGGTAAGTCTAGCTTAGGACTTTAAACAAGCGCTTCTCGGGAGGCAACCCGAGCACTAACTCCATTAATTTTTATATTTTTTTTTATTTCTCCTTTTTAGCATCTAACTATTAACTAACAAAAGTGCAGATTTCCATACCACACGGCCTTGCACACCGCGTAGTGGCGTGGCCGATGTGGATACCGCAGTTCTGTCTTCGACATGGCGAGAGGTTATGCGAGCCAATGACAAAAGATCCCCAGATCATAGACGGTTATAAACTGCCACGGCCATGCGATATGGTCGTGGCCGACATTGAGAAAGATACACGGGCTTCGACTACATACCACGACCGTGCGATACAACCGTGGTCGACACTGTTTTATCAAACATGGGCGTGGTGACCATGAAACGGGCGTGGAAAAAACGAACAAAGCACAACACGGCCGTGCGATACGGCCATGTGACCCAACACATCCATAGTACACGGGCGTGGGGATGTACCATATTTGAAACTTCTATTTAAAACACCCCTTGCTCCCTTTCTCACCCATTCCCTTTCATCCATACCCTTTACACTCTCCCCCCCTTTCCATTTTCTCTCATTCTCCTGCCCCAAAATCTTCGTTTTAACATTATCAATGCCGAAGAAACAAAGGGACCCTAGCACAGTCGTCCCGTACGAGACCAAGCCACATAAGTTCATGCCGGCCGCTTCATTTACTTGCCAAGCCAAGGACATTTGAGTCCATTTATTTTACCTATGTCTTTTCTCTTCTCCTTTATTTTCCTTCCTTTTATCTTCCTTGTCCTTAAATACATAATTATTTTATTTTGAATTTTTCTTATTATTTCCTAGTTTTTCCTTCACGAGCTACCCAATTTCTTCATCTAGCATAGCGATTGTGGGTAGCCACCATACCACCACTAGAGACGCCTCCTCCAACTTATCTTTCACCTCCGAATCAAGTTTCCACACTTTCAACTCAAGGAACCCATCCTAAATTCAGGGAGTTTCACTTCTATCCCTATCTTTTGATTTTCTACTATATTGTTTTATATATCTTTGTACATTGAGGACAATGTACATCTTAAGTGTGGGGGTGAATTTTATCGTGAAAAAGTGCCTAACTTTTTGCATTATTCTCAAATTCCTGAATTATGTCTTGTTCTTAAGTAAAATTTCTCATATTACTGTTAGAATGAAATTTCCTTTAATTCATGGTTTTCATTGATATGTTTTGGATTAAGTCATTGATAATTGTGCAGTGATGATTTAAACTTTAGGAAACTAGAGAATCAAGCAGGATAAGTCTATTTTTCAGAAGTAAAAATTTTGTTAGGTTGTCTACCCGAATCTAATTATTACTTTGAAGTTTGAAATTTACAAGGTTGATATCAAAAAACCCATAATTGTTGTGAGATCTTGAGACTTTTAGAGCATACATTCCTTTTCGTACTCACTTTATTGATTATGAGTGTGTCAACATTGATTTGTTATTCTAGAACATGCTTCGATTATACATGTTGAGACCACACCTTTGATTTGATATACAGAGATGATAAAGGCACCTAGGTTTTAACCCACTTACTCCACTAAAAGCCTACCCTCACAATTAACCCCTAGTGAACCCATTTGATCCTAACAACCCTTTTATTGACTCACCCTCAACATTAACCAAAAACCATTATTGTTGAAATCCCTTTAATTAATTTGACCCACATTAAGTCGAGGTCTGATTTGAACAGATTACTTAGCTAAACTATGCTTTCCATTTCAATTGTTAATTTCTTTATTATTGTATGATTTGTTCTTAAAAAAAATAAAGTATATTCATTATTAGTTCTATGTTATTTGAGCTCAAACTGTTAATTTCATTATCTTTAGAAGAAGCTCATGTTATTAGTATTAAGTTTCCGTGATGTAACTATTAAGTATTAGTACAACTTTTTTGTAACACCCCATACTCGAGTCCGAGGCTAAGATTGGATACGAGACATTACCATGCTTGAACTCAGTTAAACATGTACTTACGGGCTGTAAAAATTTTGTTCCGAAATAGAAACTCTTCTTTCTTAGTCAAAACGTACATATCATGGGCCTATGAAGCCTTAAACACATATCCGGGAACTTTCGAAATACAACCAGGAACTTTTCATCAAAACAGGGGTCACACGCCCATGTGGCTTGGGGCACGCCCGTGTACCCCTAAGACACGCCCATGTCTCCCAACTGTGGTCGACACTGACTAATCTCACACGGTCTTGACACGCCCGTGGACTAAAACCGTGTGCTATACCTTGATATACTGACTTGTTCACACGGCCGGGGTACAGGCCCCTGTTCTAACCGTGTATCACACATGGCCTAAACAAACGGCCGTGGGATTAGCCCGTGGTCTATTCTGACTTAAGATACAAAGGTGCAGGGTGCACACGGCCTAGACACACGTCCATGTGTCCATCCGTGTGGGCACTTAGGGGTTATTTACCAAGGCAATTGCCACCCTGAAATCAAGACCAAACTCATGCTCAATTCAGCAACTCAAGTATTACATCTAACATGAACAAGGATGCATACTTCATTGATAGATTAAAACATACATACTTAATCATTCATGACTCATCTCTTTGGCCATATACAAAAAGAATACTAAGCTTGATAGCCAACACTTTGGCTAGTTTTAAAACATAACTCAAAATGAAATGTTTCCTATACATGCCATACTTAATATAAACAACTTGGCTATACCAAAATAGCGATTGATAGTGTGCTCCGAGCTCCGATGATGATGATCAACGAGATTAGCTTGGCGGGACTACATGGAAAGAAAGAATAAAAGACGTAAGCATTTAGCTTAGTAAGTTTGCATGTAATTCTCATAGCAATATATTTGCTTAACATTAACCATTCATCATAAATAATGGCATTATGAAATCTCAAGTACTTAAGCTTACTTACACTTACTGATTCTTACATATCTCATGGTACTTACTATTCTCATGCTCGTACGGTAAACAATATACCTGTATCACTTGATCACATAGATCAGTATATTTTACTATGATAAGAATAATCTCAACTTCATCATTCATATCATGAACAATACTCTTAACTAACTCTGACTAGCATAACTTGATAATAACTTTACTTACTTAACTTTCTTACTTTCTCATTTAATCTTTACTCTTTTGCCCGATGAATTACTATGAATAACAAAGGATACTAAATCTCAAAACACATGTGTCTTGATGCCAATGCTATATCCTTGATATAGTCATACATGGGATCTCTTACTTGGTATTGATGCCATGTCTTGACATGGGCTTACACGAAGTCTTCCTTATGAGTTCCCTTGGGAACTTACCATTTCCATGTCTTGACATGGTCTTACTTGGTATCTTTACTTGTCAATGCCGAGCCTTGGCTTGGACTTACATTAAATCTTTCTTGTTACGCACCAATGCCATGCCTTGGCTTGGAATTACATGGGATCTCTATCTCTTTATAGCTTTTCAATGCCAAGCCTTGTCTTTGACTTACATGATAACTTTGCTTGGAGACTCACCAATGCCATGCCTTGGCTTGGGCTTATATGGGTCTTCATCTCATAATAACTCTTCAATGCCAAGACTTGTCTTAGTCTTACATGATAACTTGCTTGATTGCCGATGCCATGCCTTGGCTTGGTCTTATACGGACTTTCTCATTTCATGTGGTAGATCGAGTATCCTAAGTAATTCAACTTCAATCGGGACTTTCTCATGCTTGATCTCATTGATTTCTTTGTTTAACATAGCATTAAACAATCTCATGGAATTAAAGTATATTCTACATTATACTAAGCAATTCAATGATATTAGTCATAAAGCTTAGAAAACATACAAACTTACCACAATATACAAAATGTGTGTAGATATGCAATTTAGTCCTCGACTTTGTTCTTGCCTCGATTTCGATCCGGGCTTCATTTTTCTTGATCTATAATAATAATTGGATCATTTAATACTCACATTGACTAAATTGAGTCTTAACTCATACTTTGGCAAAATTACTATTTTGCCTTTAAACTTTCTCATATTTGCACTTTTGCCCCTAGGCTCGTAAATTGATTCTCATTTAACTTTCTTAAAAATCATGCTTAGCTAATTCATTTTCTCTACTATAACAATCATCAATTCTAACTATTTCTAATAGGTATGACCAATTTCAAAACTATTACAAATTAGTCCACACTATCATTTTTCATGAAATTCACTAAGGAAAAGATGTTTATCTAACATAAAACTCTCATAAACTTCCATAAAATATCATTTTACAAGCATGACACTATTGGGTAGATTTTTGAACATGCATCTTAGCTCATTTTATAGCTAAAAATAGCTAATTCATTATACGAGAACTTCAAAAATACGAAGAATATTAAAAACGGGGCTAAGATGAACTTACTAGCAAGCTTGAAAGATGAACAAACCCTAGCTATGGGGTTCTTCAAATTTTTGGCACCAAGGAAGAAGATGAATGAAATTTTTATCATCATTTTCCTTTTTTAATCATTTAATTGGTAAATGACCAAAATGCCCTTCTCTTTAAAAATTTACAATTTACTAACTCATGTCTATTTTTGTCCAAAAATTATAATTTGGGCAAATTGCTATTTAAGGACTTCGAATTAATATTTCTAAAGCTATTTCATACAAAAAGCTTCTAGAAACTCATATTTTGTAACTTTTGCAATTTAGTCCTATTTGATCATTCCATGTCAATTTCACAAAATTTCTACATGGAACTTTAATACTATCATGCAAACATGTCATAAACCTTAAGAACTCAATTTACTAACTCAGATTTGTGGTCTCGCACCACTATTCCGACTAGGCCCTAAATCAGGCTGTTACAATTCTCCCCCCTTTGAGATTTTCGTCCTCGGAAATCTTACCAGCAAAAAAGTTTGGATACTTGTCTCTCATACTCTTTTCTGGTTCCCATGTAGCTTCTTCTATCCCATGTCTTTGCCACAATACTTTTACTAAGGCAATACTTTTATTTCTTAGCTGCTTGACTTTTCGAGCTAAAATCTTAACTGGTTCTTCACCATAAGTCATGTCGGGATGAATCTCTATCTCTGACGGGGTAATTACATGTGAAGGATCTGATCGGTAGCGTCGCAACATGGACACTTGAAACACATCGTGAATCTTTTCTAACTCTGATGGCAAAGCCAATCGATAAGCTACCAGCCCAACGTTCTCGGTAATCTCGTACGGTCCAATAAAACGTGGACTCAACTTGCCTTTCCGGCCAAATCTGAGAACTTTTCTCCATGGTGACACTTTCAAGAAAGCTTTATCTCCGACTTGATACTCTATCTCTTTTCTCTTTAAGTCCGAATAGGACTTCATGTCTGTCGATGCGACTTTTAAACATTCTCGTATCACTTTCACTTTCTCTTGACTTCTCTAACCAAATCAACCACGTGAATTTGGTTTTCCTTGAGTTCGATCCAAAATAAAGGCGTTACGCACTTACGCCCATATAGAGCCTCATAAGGCGCCATCTTTAAACTCGACTGAAAACTATTATTGTAGGCAAACTCTACCAATGGGAGAAACTTTTCCCAACTGCCTCGGAATTCAAGAATACAACATCTGAGCATATCCTCGAGTACTTGAATTAACCTCTCCGACTGACCGTCAGTTTGAGGATGAAAAGTGGCACTAAAGTTCAACTTTGTACCCAAGGCCTCTTGCAACTTCTTCTAAAATCTAGATGTGAACCTCGAATCTCTATCCGAGATAATTGACAACGGAACACCGTGAAGCCTTATTATTTCTAAAACATACAAGTTTGTCAACTTGTCTAGTGAGTAATCAACTCATACAGGTAAGAAATTAGCTGACTTCGTGAGTCTATCAACTATAACCCATACAACATCTTTCTTGCTCGGAGATAATGGTAAACCCATTACAAAATCCATAGTAATACGGTCCCATTTCCACTCCAAAACCAAAATGGGTTGAAGCAAACCCGAAGGTACTTGGTGTTCAGCCTTTACTTGCTGACAAATCAAGCATTTGGAAACAAACTCTGAAATATCTTTCTTCATTCTCAGCCACCAATACTGTTGCTTTAAGTCATTAAACATTTTGGTACTACCCAGATGTACAGATAAACATCCGTTATGTGCCTCATGCAAAATTCTCTGAATTAGCTCGTCCTTTCTCGGTACACAAATTCTATCTTTTAACATCAGACTTCCATCGGAACTAATCTAGAAATCAGACTCAACATCTGTCTCGCACTGAGCTCTCTTGACTTGCAATTCACTATCTTCTTTCTGAGCCTCAAAAATCTATTGGAGGAATACTGGTCTAGCTTTCAACTCAGCTAGAATAGAACCATCAGTTGATAAAGTCATCCGTGAATTTATTGCCCTTAATGCAAATAAGGACTTTCTACTCAAAGCATCGGCAACCACATTCGCCTTCCCGGGATGGTAGTCAACGACCATCTCATAGTCTTTTATCAACTCTAACCATCTCCGCTACCTTAAGTTCAACTCTTTCTGTGTCATCAAGTACTTCAAACTTTTGTGATCGGTGAAAATCCGACATCTCTCACCATATAGGTGGTGTCTCCATATCTTCAATGCGAAGACTATGGCAGCCAACTCTAGATCGTGGGTCGGATAATTCTTCTCATGAGGCTTCAATTGTCTTGAGGCATAAGCAATCACTTTGCCTTCTTGCATAAGTACACAGCCTAATCCATTGAAGGATGCATCGCTGTAAATCACAAATTCTTTCCCTGCCTCAGGTTGTACTAAAACTGGAGCTTCTGTCAACATCACTTTCAGTTTCTCGAAACTTTGTTGGCATCTTTCTGTCCATTCAAACTTTACATTTTTCTATAACAATTTAGTTATCGGGGTTGTAATAATAGAAAACCCCTTGACGAATCGTCTATAATAGCCGGCTAGGCCTAGGAAACTTCTAACCTAAGAGACATTCTTCGGTAGCTTCCAGTCCATAGTAGCCGAAATCTTACTTGGGTCTACTCGAACTCCTTCTCTCGAGACAATATGTCCCAGAAATCCTACTTCCTTGAGCCAAAATTTACTTTTACTGAACTTGGAATACAACTGATTTTCTCATAGAATCTGTAAAACTGTCTGTAGGTGCTCAGCATGCTCATTCTCATCTCGGGAATAAATCAGTATGTCGTCAATGAAAACGACTACAAACTTGTCGAGGTATGGTCTAAAAATGCGGTCATTAAGTCCATGAATACCGCAGGACCATTGGTCAAACCAAAAGGCATGACTAAAAATTCATAATGCCCATACCTTATTCGAAAAGCTGTCTTAGACACATCTGATTCCTTTACTCTTAACTGATAGTACCCTAATCTCAAGTCTATTTTGGAGAACACAGTGGCTCCTTTCAATTGATCGAATAAATCATCGATCCTAGGCAGTGGGTACTTGTTCTTCACCATCACTTTATTAAGCTGACGGTAATCTATGCACAATCTCATGGTGCCATCTTTCTTTTTCACAAATAAAACTGGAGCACCCGGGGAGAACAACTTGACCTAGCAAAGCCTTTATCTGTCAACTCTTGCAAGCTGTGACTTGACTCCTTTAACTCCGTTGGAGCCATTCTATAAGGAGTAATAGATATTGGCATGCGACTGGGAGCAGTTCAATGCCGAACTCAATCTCTCTTACTGGGGGTAGTCCTGGTAATTCTTCGGGAAAAACATCCACGTACTCACATACTATCGGTATTGACTCAATCTTTAACTCTGTTTCTTTATCATTCATCGCAAAGGCCAAATATACTTCATACCCTTTTCTTATGTATCTCTGTGCCGTCATGTGAAAAATCATTGCCGGTAATTTACTTTGCTCATCTGATTCTATATGGAGAGTATCCCCATTCTCACATCTCATCTCAATATATTTCTTCCCACAATTAACTATTACATCATGGGTGGTCAACCAGTCCATACCAAGAATGATGTCAAACTCATCAAATGGTAGCAACATAAGATTTTCTTTAAAGTAATGACCTCTAATCATTAATGGACAATCTTTACATACTTCATCAACTAACTCACTCTTGCCTAAAGGATTAGAAACCTTAATCATAAATTCTGTAGAATCTATAGGCATATTCATACTGGATACTAGTTTCATACAAATGTAAGAGTGTGTGGATCCGGGATCTATTAAAGCAATAACTTTAACATCATGAAGAGAAAAGGTACCCGTAATAACATCAGGAGAAGATGCCTCTTCGCGAGCACGAATGGCATAAGTCCTTGCAGGCACCCTACCTTCGGGTCTCGCGGTTTGCTCTCTACGGTTACCTCTTCCACTTGCCCCACTTCTCGGGTTTCTCTGCGGTCTTCCTCGGACCATACTCCCAGATCTCGGGTTCTGAGTTCTCTCTTCTTTAATCATCTCTGGACAATCTTTTATGTAGTGGTCCTGGGAACCACATCTGAAACATGCATTTTCATGTGCTCGACATTCTCCAAAATGACGTACGCCACCTCTGTGGGCATTCGGGTCTATCCGATCGGATGTTCCCCACACTAGCAACTGAGGTTGTCTGTGCCTTACTTCCCGAATACTGCTTACTCTTGTCCTTCCTTGAAAACCCAGTGGAAGTAGCCGATCGGGTGGAGAAATCTCTTGACTTCTTGGATGTGGATTGGAATGACTTATTCCACTGTCTCTTTTTAGAGTTACGAGACTCTATTTCAGACTTTCTCTTCTCCTTTACTAGTTCTTCGGCTTTACAAGCCCATTTCTACTAGCACAAATTTTTCCTTCAGTTCTAGGACAGCAACAAACAATTTGATGTCCTCATTTAGCCTATCTTCAAATCTCTTACTCATGATGGCCTCGGTGGACACGCATTCTCGAGCGTATTTGCTGAGCCGTACAAAATCACGCACATAATCAGTCACAGACATCTTGTCTTGCTTTAACTCTAGAAATTCCTTTCTTTTCTGGTCCACGAACCTTTGACTAATATACTTTTTCTTGAACTCTTCTTGGAAGAATTCCCATGTGACCTTTTCCCTCGGTACCACAGACAACAATGTGTTCCACCATTGATAGGCAGAATCTCTTAAAAGAGAGACTACACACTTCATGCATTCCTCAGATGTGCATGACAACTCATTAAATACCCGATGGTATTTTCTAACAGTGAATTCAGCTTTTTAGGATCATCATCTTTTCTAGCCCGAATTCTTACGCCCCCATGTTTCCGATTCTATCAACTGGAGGCTTCTCTCCTCTTACCACCTCTACTACTTGAGGGGTTACTCGGATAGGTTGAGGAATAGGTGGGGGTGGAGGGGGTTGTGTATTCGGGCTCGTACGAACGAACTCCGTATACCATGTATTCATCATATGGAGGAAGGCTTCTCTAGCCTCTTCTCTTCCTTCTTGACTCACCGTAGTGGGTCTATTCTCATTCTCGTTCAGCACCGTCCCTTCAGTGGGACCCGACGCGTTACTTTCTACGTCATCCGTTACAGCTCTATCGGGATCCATTTACTAAATGTATAAACATAATTTAAGTCGTCAGGAGTCGTCACACTATCATTATAAAACATTCTTACGTATGGCATGTATAGCTAGACTTGTGCTCGTGCTACGTTAGTCCTAGAACCGACTAAACCGTAGCTCTGATACTACTAAATGTAACACCCCATACCCAAGTTTGAGGCTAAGACTGGATACGAGACATTACCATGCTTGAACTCACTTAAACATGTACTTACGGGCTGTAAAATTTTGTTCCGAAATAGAAACTCTTCTTTATTAGTCAAAACGTACATATCATGGGCCTATGAGGCCTTAAACACATATCTGGGAACTTTCGGAATACAATCGGGAACTTTTCCTCGAAACAGGGGTCACACGCCCATGTGGCTTGGGGCATGCCCGTGTACCCCTAAGACACGCCCATGTCTCCCAACTGTGGTCGACATCGACTAATCTCACACGGTCTTGACACGCGTGGATCAAAACCGTGTGCTATACCTTGATATCCTGACTTGTTCACACGGCCGGGGCACACGCCCATGTTCTAATCGTGTATCACACACGGCCTAAACAAACGGCCGTGGGATTAGCCCGTGGTCTATTCTGACTTAAGATACAAAGGTGCAGGGTGCACATGGCCTAGACACACGCCCGTGTGTCCATTCGTGTGGGCACTTAGAGGCTATTTACTAAGCTAATTGCCACCCTAAAATCAAGACCAAACTCATGCTCAATTCAGCAACTCAAGTATTACATCTTACATGAACCAGGATGCATACTTCATTGATAGATTAAAACATACATAGTTAATCATTCATAACTCATCTCTTTGGCCATATACAAAAAGAATACTAAGCTTGATAGCCAACACTTTGGCTAGTTTTAAAACATAACTCAAAATGAAATGTTTCCTATACATGCCATACTTAATATAAACAACTTGGCTATACCAAAATAGCGATTGATAGTGTGCTCCGAGCTCCGATGACGATGATCTACGAGATTAGCTTGGCGGGACTACATGGAAAGAAAGAATAAAGGACGTAAGCATTTAGCTTAGTAAGTTTGCATGTAATTCTTATAGCAATATATTTGCTTAACATTAACCATTCATCATAAACAATGGCATTATGAAATCTCAAGTATTTAAGCTTACTTACTCTTACTGATTCTTACATATCTCATGGTACTTACTATTCTCATGCTAGTACGGTAAACAAGATACTTGTATCACTTGATCACATAGATCAATATACTTTAATATGATAAGCATAATCTCAATTTCATCATTCATATCATGAATAATACTCTTAATTAACTCTGACTAGCATAACTTGATAATAACTTTACTTACTTAACTTTCTTACTTTCTCATTTAATCTTTACTCTTTTACCCGATGAATTACTATGAATAACAGAGGATACTAAATCTCAAAACACATGTGTCTTGATACCAATGCTATATCCTTGATATAGTCTTACATGGGATATCTTACTTGGTATTGATGCCATGTCTTGACATGGGCTTACACGAAGTCTTCCTTATGAGTTCCTTTGGGAACTTACCATTGCCATGTCTCGACATGGTCTTACTTGGTATCTTTACTTGTCAATGCCGAGCCTTGGCTTGGACTTACATGAAATCTTTCTTGTTACTCACCAATGCCATGCCTTGGCTTGGACTTACATGGGATCTCTATCTCTTTATAGCTTTTCAATGCTAAGACTTGTCTTGGAGTTACATGATAACTTTGATTGGAGACTCACCAATGCCATGCCTTGGCTTGGGCTTATATGGGTCTTCATCTCATAATAACTCTTCAATGCCAAGACTTGTCTTGGTCTTACATGATAACTTGCTTGATTGCCGATGCCATGCCTTGGCTTGGTCTTATACGGACTTTCTCATTTCATTTGATAGATCGAGTATCCTAAGTAATTCAACTTTAATCGGGACTTTCTCATGCTTGATCTCATTGATTTCTTTATTTAACATAGCATTAAACAATCTCACGGAATTAAAAAATATTCTACATTATTCTAAGCAATTCAATGATATTAGTCATAAAGCTTAGAAAACATACAAACTTACCACAATATACAAAATGTGTGTAGATATACAATTTAGTTCTCGACTTTGTTCTTGCCTCGGTTTCGATCCGGGCTTCATTTTTCTTGATCTATAATAATAATTCGATCATTTAATACTCACATTGACTAAATTGACTCTTAACTCATACTTTGGAAAAATTACTATTTTGCCCCTAAACTTTCTCATATTTGCACTTTTGCCCCTAGGCTCGTAAAATGATTCTCATTTAACTTTCTTAAACATCATGCTTATTTGATTCATTTTCTCTACTATAACAATCATCAATTCTCACTATTTCTAATAGGTATGACCAATTTCAAAACTATTACAAATTAGTCCATACTATCATTTTTCATGAAATTCACTAAGGAAAAGATGTTTATCTAACATCAAACTCTCATAAAATTCCATAAAATATCATTTTACAAGCATGTCACTATTGGGTAGATTTTTGAACATGCATCTTAGCTCATTTTATAGCTAAAAATAGCTAATTCATAATACGAGAACTTCAGAAATACGAAGAATATTAAAAACGGGGCTAAGATGAACTTACTAGCAAGCTTGAAAGATGAACAAACCCTAGCTATGGGGTTCTTCAAATTTTCGGCACCAAGGAAGAATATGAATGAAATTTTTATCATCATTTTCCTATTTTAATCATTTAATTGGTAAATGACCAAAATACCCTTCTCTTTAAAAATTTACAATTTACTAACTCATGTCCATTTTTGTCCAAAAATTATAATTTGGGCAAATTGCTATTTAAGGACTTCTAATTAATATTTCTAAAGCTATTTCATACAAAAAGCTTCTAGAAACTCATATTTTGCAACTTTTGCAATTTAGTCCTATTTGATCATTCCATGTCAATTTCACAAAATTTCTACATGGAACTTTAATACTATCATGCAAACATGTCATAAACCTTAAGAACTCAATTTACTAACTCAGATTTGTGGTCTCGCACCACTATTCTGACTAGGCCCTAAATCAGGCTGTTACATTTTTAGTTAGGTAATTTGTCAATTCAGACTCGATACTAACCCTCTAATTCAAGCCTTTATCCACACCTTTAACCCAAGCCCCGTTACAACCCTTTTTAAAGACCTTTTGATTTGTGTATCATCTCATATTATCGTGGTGGAGATTTGATTTTCATGCAAGCCTATGGGATTAACTTTTCATGTTTGACTTACGAGTGCTCTTTCCTGAACCTTAAACACTTCGAGTGATTTGAGTGAATCTTTAATGAGGATGTCAATTTTTGTCGATTTTGAATCAGAGGTAATTATTTAGGTAAGGGGAAACACCTATTTTTTGTACTATAAAAACTATGACTCTGATTGTTTGAATCTTTGGGAACCTTCTGGTTAAATTATCAATGTATGAATTACCTATGAATTATGATGAAACATTATTGATGAAGGTTATGAATTGAGGAAATTCTATTTTAATTGTGAGTTGAGATTTTTGCTTGAGGACAAGCAAAAGCTTAAGTGTGGGGGTATTTGATCAACCGTAATATGTTCATATTTTAATCCCACATTTAGCATACTTTTAGATGATTTATTCCCTGAATTGTGGAATTTGGTGCTTCTAATCCTTTATTTTCATGTTTTATACTTAGGAAAGCATAGGAGGATGAAAAGAACGAGAAACAGGCCAAAAATGGACCAAATGAGCCAAAATAGGAAATCAACACGGCCTGGGGTTTCACCACACGGCTGTGCCTCCTTAGCAGATCCAACCACGGTCTACAATTCGATTCACACGGGCGTGTTGCACGGGCGTGTCCTTGCCGTGGCAAAGAGGAATTTCACTCAGATTAGGATACTTAGAGGCAAAAAAACACATTCCGAAGCCTATATAAACACCCTAAATATAACCTAAAAGGTGCTTTTGTCAGGGGGCGTCTAGCTAGGCCAAGGAGCCGAGCCAGAGAGGTCAGAATTGTAGGATTTACTCAAGGAAAGCCAATTGCTTCATCTCAAGAAGCCGAAATCATACTAAAGACGGAGGATCTCTCCTTCAATTCCTTCAGGGGGTTTTAGGGTTTTCTTATGTTTTGTTTTATCTTTTCTTCTGAGATGTATTCTTTTATGATTATGAACTAAACCCCTCAGATACCTGAGGGGGATGAAACCTACGGATCAGGTCAAGTGAATAAATCGTCTGGTTCAGAGTTAAATAACAAGTGAAGTCTAGGTGGATTCCTCCTTGGGTATTGTCTTAATCAATTGGTTTTTCCCACAAGTATTTTCCCCAATTCATTCTCTGAGTCTTAGCGTCATTAGCTTAGTAGTTTGTTAATTTTAGATTAAATAACAATTCCATTAATTCTTAGGCTAAATTATAAGAAGAAATTCAGTATTAGTACTTTTGGTTCCTTTGGGTTCGACAATCCAGTCTTGCCTCTAAGCTATACTACTGTTCGGTAGGTGCACTTGCCTCAATCGTGGTGATAGTTAGTTTCTAGGCTAGATCATTCATTATATAAATATTAAGACTATCGATACCAACGATCAGGTTGTGTTGTGATGTCGAGGAAAATTTCATTCAAGAACTTGTTTTTGGCTTCTGTCTTCGATGTTGAGACATCAGTGTCTTGGTGTCGCAACATGGGCATCAGTTTCGGCTCAAATATACATCTTTAGCTCCTAACTTGACCTACAAGACCATGTAACCTTATTTAGATATATAAAATGTAATAAAAACTACTAGAAAGTATAAATTACTACTTTAAGTATGAAAACCTAAATATATACTAAGATACTTTGATTTAGCTATTAAACAAGCTAAAGTTATGTGTAAAAAGGATGTAAATAATAGTGTAATTCGTGGCAGGTCACTCCCCCACACTTGTTGCTTGTCCTCAAGCAACCAAAACACATTTATTGGAACAAAAGAAAATGAAAAAAAAGATTAATATGAAAATGACTTAGTTTCTTTCTTTAAACAAGCTAAAGTTAGTGAAGATGGATGTAAATAAGAACCTCACACCTAAACTTCTCCCCCACACAGAACTTTTGGCTTATCCTCAAGCAAACCAAGTCTAGACACATAGCATGCAATAAGAAGGCATCCCTTGAATTTTATTACTACTACAAACATGGTTGTCAAATATTAAAAGTATAACAATTCTTATCGCACATGTAACTTAATCTTGATAGTTCGATGACTTGAAATTTTTTAAAGTAAATTAGAATTAGTTTACAAAGTTACATTACTAACAAATTAAAATAATTCCCATGACCAAATGTTTAACAATACCACCATTAACATAATCAAACATATATGTAGATGATCGCTGTAAATCAGAGTTTTAAAATTTATAAAAGAATGATCGAACTTGGAAACTAACTCTGACAACGATTAAAGGCAAGTGCACCTATCGAACAGTAGTATAGTTTAGGCAAGACCGGATTATCGAACCCAAAGGAACTAAAAGTACTAATACTAACTTTCTTTTTATTATTTAGCCTAAAATAAGTGAAGTTGTTTATTAATCTAAATTAATTAACTACTAAACTAAAGACTCTAAGACAAAGAAGAATGAATTTGGAAAATAACTTGGGAAAAACTCAGTTGATTTAGACGATACCCTAGGAAGAATCCACCTAGACTTCACTTGTTATCTAACCTTGAACCATATGATTTTATTTACTTAGTTTGATCTGTAAGACTCCCTAACGTATATTAAACCCTCTCTCGAGGTGAATAACGTGTAACCCTAGGTTAATTAGTGGAACTCTCGTTCGCTTATAATAACCCCTTAGAATAGCAGTAAATCGATCTGTGGATTCCCATATTAGGTTTCACCCTAATCCGGCAAAATCTCGTCACCTTATCTCTAGGCGTGCGATCAACTCCGCTTAATTATGTTGGATCTACTCTTAGGCAGGGTCTATTCCTCCTCCACCTAAGCACATTAAATTTGGATTAAGCTCACATAATTAAGAACAAACTAAGTATTTATCATATAATTCAAATAATCAAATAACAAGATTCATCATAGGTTTCATCTCTTCTGTATATCAGAAGGGTTTAGTTCATAATAATAATGGAAAACATCTCAAGAGAAAAGATAAAACAAAACATAAGAAATCCCTAAAACCCCCTAAAGGAATTAAAGAGGAGATCCTCCGTCTTGAGTATAATTCTGGCTTCTTGAGATGGATCAACTGGCTATCCCTGAGCGAATCCCCACAAATCTGCCTTCTCTGGCTTAGCACGACCTCGATAGAGGGTTTCTGTCGAACTCCTCGATTAAGTTGCCCCCTAGGGTGTTTATATAGGCTTTGAGATGTGTTACTTGGCTTCCAAGTATCCTAATTTGAGTGCAATTCCTATTTGGGAGTTTAAGTAGACTTAGGAATGTGTTTCTTTGCCTCCAAGCATCCAAATCCGATTAAAATTCCTCTTTCCCGCGGCAGGGACACGGCCATGGCACACGCCCGTGTGAATCGTGGCCAGGCCGTGTTAGACTCCGTTGATGAGGCACGGCCGTGTAAATCGTGGCTAGGCCGTGTTCTGGATAATTAAGGAGGCACGGCCGTGTGGCTTGAAGTCCAGGCTGTGCTGATTTCGTGGCTTGGCCCAATTTAGTCCGTTTTAAGCCCGTTTCTCGTTCTTTTCGTCATCGGGTGCTTTCATGAGTATAAAACATGAAAAGAAAGGATTAAGAGCACCTTTTTACATAAATTGAGGCTTAAATCATCCAAAAGCATATTAAATGTGGGCTTTAAATATGTTACTTTTATGGTTTATCAAATACCCCCACACTTAAGCTTTTGCTTGTCCTCAAGCAAAATTCTCAACTTACAATTAAAACGAACTTCCCTCAATTCATAATAGTCGTTGATAGTGTTTCATCATAATTCAGAGATAATTTATACATGGATAATTCAACTCAAATAGTCCTAAAAATTCAAACATTATAAGTCATAGATTTTGTAGCTTGAAAACTTAGGCGTCTCCCCTTATCTAGATAATTACCTTTAATTTGAAATCGACAAGGATTGACATCCTCACAAAAGATTCACTCAAATCACTCAAAGTGTTTAAGGTTCAAAATTTAGGCACTCAAAAGTCGAACATGAAGAGTTAATCCCATAGGCTTGCATGAAAATCAAATCTCCACCACTGAAATATGAGATGAAACACAAATCAAAAGGTCTTTGTTTGGGTTGCAACGGGGATAGGGTTAAGGTGTGGAAAAAGGCTGAATTAGAGGGTTAGAATCGAGACTGAATTGACAAGTTACCTAACTAAGAACTAATGAACTAATAATAATTACATCAATTGAAAACTAAGAATACCAATAATACGAGCTTCTTTTTTCGATATTTGGATTTTAAATGTATAAGCTCGTTTAATCACATAACTAATAATGAATATACTTCATTTTTTTTAAGAACAAACTAAATACATAATAAGGGATAAACTACTAAAATTCATAATTAGGCAACTAATCAAATCAAATCTCGATATAAGGGTAGTTAAAAGGAATGGTGATAACAAAAACAAGGGGTTTCTGGGTTAATATTAGCGGTTATGTCAATAAAAAGGGTTGTTAGGATTAAAAGGGGTTCACTAGGGGTTAATTTGCAAAGGTAGCCTTTTAATGGAGTAAGTGGGTTAGATCCTAGGTGCCTTTATCATCTCTGTGTATCAAATCAAAAAGTATGGTCTTGACATGTATAATCGATTCAAGTTCTAGAATAACAAATCAGTGTTGACATACTCATAATCAATAAAGTGAGCAAGAAAAAGAATATATGCTCTATAAGGCTCAAAAACTAACAAAAATTATGGGTATTCTGATGTCAACCTCGTAGAATTCAAACTTCAAAGTAATATTTAAACTTAGTTCGACAACCTAGAAAATTTTTTATTTCTGAAAAATAGACTTATCATGCTTGATTCTCTAGTATTCTTCAAATTTAATTATCAATGCACAATTATCAATGACTTAATCTAAAACATATCAATAAAGATCATAAATCATCAGAAATTCCATCCTAATTAGTAATATGAGTAATTTACTTTAAGACAAGGCATAATTCAGGGATTTTCAAATAATACTATAGTTAACCCCCCCACACTTAAGATGTACATTGTCCTCAATGTACAAAGGTAGATAATATCAAAATAATCATAAAATCGTAAGATGGGGAGAGAAGGGAAACTTCCTGAATTTTGGATGAAGCCAATGAAAACAAACCGGATAGGATTGAAGGTGAGCGTGGGGAAGCGTCTCGAACTGGTTGAGTCCTCGAAGTAGCCATCCTAATTTCTTTTGTATCCTAAGCTAAATCTAAATGGGATGAATAACAAGAAGAAAATAATAAAGAAAATAAAAGAAAGGAAATAAAAATTAAAATTAAAATTAAAATTAAAATGAAAATGAAAATAAAAATGAAAATAAAAATAGAAATAAAAGTAAATATTTAAATAGTGATACGGTCCACGCCCTTGTTCGAGTTTAATCAGTCCGTGTTTTTCGTGATTTTGAATTTTGGGCGCGTTTAGGTGTTTTACCACGGCCGTGGGTCTCGTAGCACGCCCGTGTATTCTTCTCACGGTCCTTTAGAACGGGCGTGTTTAACCCGTGCTCGTCAAGTCAGTAACCTCGCACGATTGTAGGGCACAGTCGTGTCTCGCCCGTGCTCAATAAGTCAGAAACCTCACACGGGAAGTCGGCACGGGCGTGGCTTTTTATCGCAGCCCGTGTTGGGAAAAGAAATTATTCTTTGTCATGCACGGTTACTAGCACGTCCGTGGTTTGTCCTTTTGGCTTCCACACGGCCACGGCCACGGCCGTGTGCAAGGCCATATGAGCATGGAAATCTGTACTTTGGTTAGTTTATGGTTAGGTGCTAAAATGATAAATAAAAGTAAAATAAAAAATGTAAAAATTAATAGGGTTAGTGCTCGGGTTGCCTCCCGAGAAGCGCTCGTTTATAGTCTTAAGCTAGACTTTACCTCTCATTTGTATGGTCAAGGTGGTTTGAGGAGGTGAAAATCCTTCCTCATGCGATCAACTCAATTTTTGATATAAAATTTAAGTCGAGTAGTGTTTACCTCAAAAGTACTGAATTTAGGATTGCTTACCTCGATCGCCCGTATAGGAAGACATTAAGTACCTCAAAAGTGATTTCTTCGGTTGTCTTGAGGTCCGATTGGCGATTTGAGGGTCTTCCTTATTCAACAATACCGATCCCCTATTTTGAAGTGATTTGTTGTTCCTATCAGCTCGTCTGGGGGTTCCTTCGATTTTTCTTCATGCGGTTTCGGCTCCTCTTTAAAGTGTGTCTTCCCTATTTTAGTTTGTTGATCTCAAGGCTTCGTTCCTCATATGCTTCTTCTTTGTTGACACAAGGTTCTGTTTTGGCTCAGTTCGTAGTTACGTGGTTGTTCTGCGGTGAAATTTGAGCAGATTGATTATCAACCGATTTTACTTTCTCACCTTCATCCGTCGATGTTCGCCGAGTCAAGAGCTTGTAAACCGATTGATTTGTCACCTATATGAAGAATGAGTTCTCTGTACCAACATCAATTTTAGTCCGTGATTTGCTAGAAAGGGTCTTCCTAAAATTAAAGGGATCGAATTGTCCTCATCCATGTCTAAAACAACAAAGTCTACTGGGAATACGAATTTATCAATTTTGATTAGAACATTTTCAATTATACCCCTAGGAATTCTGATAGTTTTATCAGTTAATTGAATGCTCATCTTGGTTTGTCTCGGTTTCCCTAGACCTAGTTGTTTAAACATTTTATAAGGCATAACATTGATGCTTGCCCCTAAATCAGCTAAAGCATTATCAATAGATAAACTACCAATTAAACATGGAATTGTAAAACTCTCTGGATCTTTTAATTTCCGTGGCAGTTTATTTTGTAGAATTGCTGAGCACATTGTGTTTAGCTCCACATGTGATTCCTCGTCTAGCTTCCGTTTGTTTGTTAACTGCTCTTTTAAAAATTTTCTATAATCGGGTATCTGCGAAAGAGCTTTGAGAAACGGTAAGTTAATATGTAATTTCTTTAAAAGTTTAAGAAACTTACCAAACTGTTCCTCTGTGTTGTCCTTCTTCATTGCTTCGGGATATGGTACACGAGGATCGTACTTTGTAATTGTCGATTTTGGTATTTCATGGCTCACCTCAACCTTACCTTCACTTACCACAGGATCTTGCCTTGGGTCAGATCCCACTAATCTTTCACTGTCATGAGTTGTTACAGCTTGAATTTGCTCTTTTGGGTTAGTTTCAGTGTTGCTTGGCAAGCTTTCTTGTGGTTGTTCTAAGATCAGCTTAACAGGCTGACCTAAATGATCCTCGATCCCTTGAATCGATGTTTCTTGTTTCGTTTCTATATTTTGGAGACGTGCTTCTGTGTTTGCTATGAATTTTGCCAGCGTCTCTTCAAGGTTCGACTCATCTTCCTGTTGGTGAGGTGGTTGTTGAAAATTTGGAGGAAGTTCCTCTCTTTGGCTGCCTTGATCGTCCCACGAGAAATTGGGATGGTACCTCCAATCTGTATTATAAGTGTCACTATAAAAATTATTTTGAGGTCTAGAATAGTTACCCATATAGTGGACTTGTTCGTTCTTCATGCCATATCTGTAGGGTGGGTACTCAGGATTCGCCATGCCTCCTAGATTCGAGTCATATTGCATAACCTGGATGTACTGCGAGAGACTACACAAACCATCAATCTTTTTATTCATCATCTCTAAGCGGTTTGATAGCCTGGTTATTACGTCGAGGTTGAAGACACTGGCGGCTTCTGTTGGTGTTGTCCTCATAACTCGCCACTGATAGTAAAATTATCTAACAAAAACAAATAAAAGAAAAATTAGCAAAGTAAAAATTTAAACTAAAAATAAAAGTAAATTGCGAAAAAAAAGAATGGCTAAAGTAATAAAAATAGAGCTTTCTTAATATTTTAGTTCCCCGACAACGGCACCAAAAACTTGATCACTGTAAATCAGAGTTTTAAAATTTATAAAAGAATGATCGAACCTGGAAACTAACTCTGACAACGATTAAAGGCAAGTGCACCTATCGAACAGTAGTATAGTTTAGGCAAGACCGGATTGTCGAACCCAAAGGAACTAAAAGTACTAATACTAACTTTCTTTTTTATTATTTAGCCTAAAATAAGTGAAGTTGTTTATTAATCTAAATCAATTAACTACTAAACTAAAGACTCTAAGACAAAGAAGAATGAATTTGGAAAATAACTTGGGAAAAACTCAGTTGATTTAGACGATACCCTAGGAAGAATCCACCTAGACTTCACTTGTTATCTAACCTTGAACTATATGATTTTATTTACTTAGTTTGATCCGTAAGACTCCCTAATGTATATTAAACCCTCTCTCGAGGCGAATAATGTCTAACCCTAGGTTAATTAGTGGAACTCTCATTCGCTTATAATAACCCCCTAGAATAGCAGTAAATCGATCTGTGGATTCCCATATTAGGTTTCACCCTAATCCGACAAAATCTCATCACCCTATCTCTAGGCGTGCGATCAACTCCGCTTAATTATGTTGGATCTACTCTTAGGCAGGGTCTATTCCTCCTCCACCTAAGCACATTAAATTTGGAATAAGCTCACATAATTAAGAACAAACTAAGTATTTATCATATAATTCAAATAATCAAATAACAAGATTCATCATAGGTTTCATCTCTTCTGTATCCGAAGGGTTTAGTTCTTAACAATAAAGGAAAACATCTCAAGAGAAAAGATAAAACAAAACATAAGAAATCCTTAAAACCCCCTGAAGGAATTGAAGAGGAGATCCTCCGTCTTGAGTATAATTCTGGCTTCTTGAGATGGATCAACTGGTTATCCCTGAGCGAATCCCCACAAATCTGCCTTCTCTGGCTTAGCACCACGCCCCTAAACGATGGCTTTGGGCCCCCCTCGACAGAGGGTTTCTGTCGAACTCCCCGATTAAGTTGCCCCCTAGGGTGTTTATATAGGCTTTGAGATGTATTACTTGGCTTCCAAGTATCCTAATTTGAGTGCAATTCCTATTTGGGAGTTTAAGTAGACTTAGGAATGTGTTTCTTTGCCTCCAAGCATTGAATCCGAGTAAAATTCCTCTTTCCCGCGGCAGGGACACGGCCATGGCACACGCCCGTATGAATCGTGGCCAGGTCGTGTTGGACTCCGTTGATGAGGCACGGCCGTGTAAATCGTGGCTAGGCCGTGTTCTGGATAATTAAGGAGGCACAGCCGTGTGGCTTGAAGTCCAGGCCGTGCTAATTTCGTGGCTTGGCCCAATTTAGTCCGTTTTAAGCCCGTTTCTCATTCTTTTCGTCATCGGGTGCTTTCCTGAGTATAAAACATGAAAAGAAAGGATTAAAAGTACCTTTTTACATAAATTGAGGCTTAAATCATCCAAAAGCATATTAAATGTGGGCTTTAAATATATTACTTTTATGGTTTATCAGTAGAAGACACAATCATGTGAATAAAAAACATTCATTAAATAAAATTATTAGCAATTCCAGAATATTATCATAGAGAATACTTAAGTCACATTAGTCTTTTAGGCTTGTAATGTTTTAAGGCTTAGGACGATATGGGTTCAAAGAAAAATATGGCTCAAAATGGTTCAAACATTTGAAATAGTTAGGCACATGACATTGTTCCCTCTCTTCCCCCTTAATATCCCATCCAAGCTCATCGCCTTTTATCTCCCTCTCACATCTACCTTTTCTCTCCATGTAGGAAGATACAATATAATACTAGCAACTATGGTCGATTTAACAAGTTTTAGTGCACTAATGACTGATTTTTCTTACTTTTGTGACTTTTTGTTTTGTCACTTGACTTTTTACTCTTTTCTCAGTGACAATGGTTTTATTTCTGTTTAATACTTTTTCTTCTCGTTTTTAATTTTGACTTTTTCTGGATTTTTCTTTTTTGCACATTTTTGTCCGACCTATAATCACTGTATCATATTGTTTCTTCCTTTTTTTTAAACCATTGTGATGTTTCTACTTAAACCCTCAATATCTCTAGCCTAACATCTATTTCGTAATGTATTAAAGGAAAAATGAGAAGGAAGAGTTCAATTTTTTTGGTTCATCAAAAAAGAGTTATTATGCTCAAATAAGGAGACTAGAGATTCATAGCACCAAGGTATGGTCATTTGAGAACTGGCTGTCCAAACAATGCCTTAGGTCATCCCTAAGCATCCCACCATACACAATTTCTTTCATGCTTCAAATTAAACGGAATGAATAATAATCAATTCAAGCATTCATGTCTCTACGACTATCTAAAAGACTTATATCTCATATGGCATCATCAAACATTCTTACTTAGGTACTCCTAATCTATTATGTAATTTAACTAAGTAACCTAATCAATTCCCCTTATAAATAATCAAATTATCTCATATTAATAAAAAATTTCATGCTTGACAAAACTCATTACATGCTTCATTATTTTCAACCACTATTCACAATGTTAATGTAATTCAAGCACCATGCAACAAAACAATAATATTTTTTTATAAATAATCAACTAAAATAAAGTAAACACATAAACAAAAACACAAACTAATCTGTTAAACTAAGTCTTATTGGATAATATGTTTTGATACAACAAATTAAAGTGTTTTTAAATAAAAGTAAAGTTGAGCAATTTCATAAAATTAAGTTGAAATGGTTTTAATTGAGTCAAACATTTTCAAATATGTTTTAATTATTTTCAAACAAGTTAGAATTGCTCCAGGATAAAAAGTATTGATACTTTTTGTCTAAGTATCGATATTCTACAATATATTGATACCCTTCTATTAATCGATACCAAATTGACATTCTGAAATTTGTAACCTTTGCTAGGTATCGATCTGGTATCGATACTTTTTATCCCTCAGGTATCGATATTCCTGCTCCAATGATCACTAAAATTAGCATTAATTACAAAAAATATTGATACCCTTTTAGTAGGTATCGATGCTCATTGTTGCAGGTGAATTTAATGACCTAGTATTTCATCCCCAACGACTATATTCACTTCTACAACAACCACAATGGTTGGAAATCACTTAAAGGTTATAAATATCATCTTCCAAAGGTTTAACAAAAACAAGAGAGATGTGCAAAGCTTAAAGATCAATCAAAACAACTTAGAGCTTAATTCTTTCATACATTTTCTTGTAAACACTTGTGAGCTTTCATTATATTCATTTAGCTCAAGTGTTCTTTTTTGTATTTATGTTTAATTGGCAAACATCCTAATCTTGTAATGATTGTTTCTTTGTTTGCTTATTTGTTTCTCTTTGACAGAGGGTTAATTCTTAAGGTTTGGGTAGAAACCTTAAGGGAGTTGTATCTTAAGATTTTGGGGCATAAATCTTAGGAGGGATTATAAGGTTAAACCTTGTCCTCAAAGGTTGCCAAATTAGTGAATTTGGGAAAATCCTTAATTGTGGTAAGCTAAGGTAAAGGAGTAGGTAATTGGGGCCGCACCACTATAAATCATTGTGTTCTCTGTTGCACAATTTTTGTGTGCTTCCACCACAACATCTCAAAGGTCTATTCAATTTCCCTATCAACAATTTCGAGTTGATCCTTCCGCGCTAACATAATCCTTTGCACTACCTTTACACTTTAGAACATTGATAAACCATAATAGTAACATATTTTAAGCCTACATTTAGCATGCTTTTGGATGATTTAAGCCTTGAATTATGTAATTTGGTGCTCTTAATCCTTTGTTTTCATGTTTTATACCCACGAAAGCACCGGAGAATAAAAAGAACGAGAAATAGGCTTAAAATAGACCAAATGGGCCAAATCACGAAAACGACACGGCCTGGGCCCAAGACCACACGGCCGTGCCTCATTGATGGACTCAAACACGGCTTGGCCACGACTTACACAGGTGTGTGCCAAGGGCATGTCCCTGCCGTGGCAAAGAGAAATTCTATTCGGATTAGGATACTTAGATGCAAAGTAACACATTCTGAAGCCTATATAAACACCCTAAGTATGACCTAAAAGGGGGTGGATGTAACACCCCAAACCCGGTCAATACACCACGACCGAATCTGGCATGTTACGGGGAAAATCGCGTTTGAAGGGTTAGGTTTCTGGTTAAAGATTCGATGAAAAACTCCTTGTCATATTTTATACTCTTCGAAATCTTGGCATGATAGCTTTGTCATATTTTAATGTTTTAGAGTGATACCCGATGGTAAAGTTTAAAACACATTGCGTTATAGTTTTGAAACCGTTGACCTTCCAAGTTTTTAGCAATTTTAACTCAATTAATTTGTTAAAGCATATTAGAAAGCTACTTTAAGCATAAACATAGTAAAACCTAATTTAAAGGCCATTTACAACCCAAAATAAAACCAAATAGTAATAAATAAGCTAAAGTACCAAATTTTGTAGAGTCTGAGCAAATCTTTATTAAAGCATGGCATGAGCACCTCGAGTCCATCCCGGCTCCATGTCCGCGTCTAAGTGTCACCTGAAATGTCAAAGGAGAGGGTGAGTCGCAAGACTCAGTGCATAAATCCCACTCCCGATAAAACAACATGCTAACACACATCATATCATAGCAACATAATCAATGCACCCCGATCCTAACCATCCATATCACCTTTCTACCCCGTGTGGTACCAAACCCTTTGGTGGTGCCAAACCACTGGTGACCCAAAGTCACGATATCCATAAGTGTGGTGCCAAACCACTTTGGTGACCCAAAGTCACGAATAATCCAATGATGGGGCCAACCCATCGCGTGATACCAAATCACTAGCGCAGACGATCCCATATCTCAAAGTGGGGCCAACCCCACGGTGGTGTTAACCACAGGACGAGTCGCAATGAGGTGCCAAACCTACGGTGTCCCAAAGACACACAGTGTGATACCAAATCACTGGTGACCGCAGTCACAAATCCGATGATGGGGCCAACCCATCGTGTGATACCAAATCACTAGCAGACGATCCCATATCTCAAAGTGGGGCCAACCCACGGTGGTGTTAACCACAGGGACGAGTCGCAATGAGGTGCCAAACCTCTGGTGTCCCAAAGACACAAATGTGATACTAAATCACTGGTGACCGAAGTCACAAAATCAAGCTGTGGTACCAAACCACCTGGAGGTGCCAAACCTCCGGTGTCCCAAAGACACAAAGTGTCCCAAAGACACGGATATCATCATCCTCCTCCACTCATATCACCCATCATCATGCCATACTCATGTGATCATGCATCTCATACAAGTCATGTATATCATGCCAACATGCCAAGCATTATATCTCATAGCATACATAACATAGATCATAATATTGAGTATACATCAGTAGAACTCGTAATGCTACGGACTTACCCGGATCCGTACATATACCCCACTGGGGTACCAATTAATCCATCATACTGTTTTGGTTTTACAAAGCAATCAGAGTTATTAATAATATTACCAAGTATGGGTGTGTTAGTTACACACCTGGAATAACGAGGGCCCTAATCCCAAAGAAAAGATCTACAATCTTTAAACTCCTTGCTCCTAGAATCGGCCAAACATAGGGGTTAGATACTTAAGACCATTCGGCCAAGGACTTTTAAGCCAACAGGAGTCATTATCAACCCTTACCTTTGTACCTGATTTGGTTTCCTACCAAATCTCGAATCAAGCAGTGATTCTCCTTTAACAATCGGCACCCCTCTACTTACTAATCGGTTTACAAAGAAGGAAGACTCCTCTTGATTACTTCCAAAATCCGAAGGCCCTATCATGAATTCGATTCCAACATAAGAGGTTAACTCCTTTCAACATATGCCCAAAATCGGCTATTAACCCAACCAAAACCGATAAATCATAAGAGAGGGAAGAAATGGCCATTCGGCCTAGCACTTACCCAACACCAACCGATGATTCGGCCTACACAACCACCGGGAGAAGGGAGATATTCGGCTAAGTTAAAGACTAATAGAAGAGAAAAGAGATTCGGCTAGAATAAGCAAAAGAATTTTGTGTCCAAAAGAAAAAGAGAATCGGCCAAGGTCTTGAGAAGAGAAGAAAATGGAAAAGAGAGATAGGTGCTTTTCGGTTTTGGAGAAAAAGAAATGGAATAGATGAATGAAGATTTTGGTTTTAGGGACAAGGTAAGTTCACACAAAAAGAATGGAGAAGATGAATGGAGAATTCGATTGAGAAGGAAATGGTAAGTTTCGGCTAAGGTGTATGTTGCTTACACCTTCGGTTTCAAGGAGAAATGGAAGACTTACTTGAATATTGGTAACAAAGAAGAAACTCTCGACATTCTGGCTAACAACTTGACCAAAAGGGAGAATTTTAGCTAGACATACCAAGACCGAAAATGAAAGAAAAACACTAGAAATGCCAAAAGCATTTTCGGCATAGTCACTTCTCACACCAAGCCGTCACTCCCCCAAACTCCTCCTAAAAATTCGGCCAAGTCTCCCCACTCACTCACCACCACTCCTTCAAACTTTCTTGACCAAGTCTTCCTCCTAAACTTCCTCTCCACCCTCCATTTGAATGTGTAGACCAAGTCCAAGGAAGAATTCGAATTGCCTTCTACCTCTTCCTCCATGCCGTCCAAAATGAGTGACAAAATAGGGGATCTCTGCGACTTGAGCTCGTGGATCTCTCCCTTGTAGATGACGCCACACTCGGCTCCAAGTGGCACATGCCTTGCCACTTTGCCAACCTCATTTTTTTGTGTAACAACTACCAAATAAAATACATATCCTCAGCTCCAACAAACTCCCTACACCTAAGGCTCAAAACTAAAATTTTCCTACCGCTCAGTGCATAGTCCTAGCCTACAATTAAGCCCCTAAGACACCAAAATAAAGAACATAGCAAGCTCCCAAAGATGCAAATTATGCCATAACAAAAATAGCCCCTAACCGGGATATTACGGTTCTACTTCTTAAAATAATTTCGACTTGAAATTACCCAGTCGAAAAAGTTGAGGGTATTCTTTGTCTCATCATATCCTCGGGTTCCCACGTAGCTTCTTCTACGCCATGATTCCGCCACGCACCTTAACCAGAGGCACGGACTTCTTACGCAGAACCTTCACATCCCGATCAAGAATGCGCACGTGTTCTTCTTCCAAAGTCAAACCGGATTTACCTCGATCTCTTCCATCGCTACCACATGCGATGGATCCGAACGATATCTCCGAAGCATCGAAACGTGAAATACGTCGTGAATCTGACTAAGCTCTGCTGGCAATTCCAGTTGATACGCCACTGGTCCCACTCGTCTCAAAACCTTATACGGCCCAATAAACCTCGGACTTAGCTTGCCTTTCCTTCCGAATCTCAACACCTTCTTCCAAGGCGAGACCTTCAGAAAACTCGATCCCCACAAAGAAACTCTATATCTCTCCGCTTAAGATCGGCATAAGACTTCGCCGGTCCGGAAGCTTCCTTCAATCGAGCTGAATCAACTTAACCTTATCTTCGCCTCAAAGAATTCTAACTCTGGTCCCAACAACTGACGTTCACCTAACTCCGTCCAACACGTAGGTGAGCGACACTTCCTACCATACAACGCCTCATACGGTGCCATCTTGATGCTCGCTTGATAACTGTTATTGTAGGCAAACTCAGCTAATGGCGTAAATTCTTCCCAACTACCTCACGAAATCCGAACACAACCTCTCAAAGATATCCTCTAAGATCCGAATAACCCTTTCGATTGACCGTCGGATTGCGGGTGAAAAGCCGTCTTTGAAATCCAAACGAGTACCCCAGTGCGATGCAATGCTTTCGTAACCTTGACGTAAACTGGGATCCCTATCCGAGATTATCAAATCGGTACACCGTGCAACCTCACTATCTCGAAACATACGGTTTGCCAACTTCAAGTGAGTAGTCAACCTCACCGGAATAAAGTGAGGTGATTTAGTCGACGATCCACCACTACCCAAATCGAATCCTTCTTGCTTGGCGAAGCGGTAATCCACCGACGAAATCCATGGTTATCCTTTCCCACTTCCATCGAGGAATCTTCACAGGTGAAGCAACCCCGACGGCAATCGATGTTCGGCCTTGACTGACTGCGACATGTCGACACTTCCCAACACACTCTGTCACTTCTTTCTTCGGACTGTGCCACCAAAATCGCTCTCTCGAGATCCCTATACATCTTACTACCTCCGGGATGCATAGCATAAGGGCTACTATGTGCATCCTGAAGAATCCTCTACCTCACTCAACATCCTTGGGCATACAAGCTTTACCTTGAAAACACAAAGACCCCATCACTAGACAAACTATAACCCTCCAAACCACCACTCAGACACGCAACCTCCGCGCACTCGTAACCTCATCCTCTAACTGCGTCTCTCTCGATCCGCTCAACCCAAGTAGGCTTAATACGTAACTCTGCGCTGAATACTTCCGCGTCATACAAACTCAAGTGAGCAAACATCGCTCTTAAGTCCGAAAACAACCTTACGGCTCAACGCGCGTGCGCCACCACGTTAGCCTTGCCCGGATGATACTCAATCGAGCAATCGTAATCTTTAAGCAACTCAACCCATCTCGTTGCGCCTCAAATTCAAATCCTTACGAGTCAAGAGGTACTTCGGACTCTTATGATCGGTGTAGACTATTGATCTCTCTCCGCACAAGTAGTGCCTCCAAATCTTCAACGCAAAGACTACGACCTCTAACTCCGGATCGTGCGTCGGATAGTTGACCTCATGTGGCCTCGGTGCCGAGATGCGTAAGCCACAACCTTACCTTCCCCGCATCAAGACACAACCCAACCCCATATGTGATGCATCGCGATGAGACCGTGAATTCCTTACGGCCAAAGTTGAATCAAACCGGAGCTTCTGGTTAGAATCTTCTTAAGCTTGTTGAAACTCTCCCATCATTGTTTCTCACCCAAACAAACGGAACCTCTTTCCTTAACAACTTGGTCATTGGTGCTGCAATCAACGAGAAACCCTCTACAAACCTTGGTAGTATCCCGCCAAACCCAGAAAACTCCGAATCTCTCGCCCACCGACTTAGGCGGTTTCCAATCCAAAGCGCCTCAATTTTCCGAGGATCCACTCTAATCCCCTCGGTGACACTACATGTCCCAAGAAAGTCACTTTCTAAGCCGAACTCGCATTTATCGAACTTAGCATAGAGTCGCTTTTCCTCAAAATCTGCAAAGCACCACTCGCAAATGCGCATCATGCTCTTCTTCTTCGTCCCTTGAGTACACTAAGATGTCGTCTATGAAAACCACAACGAATCGATCCAGATATCTTTGAAACACCCTATTCATCATATCCATAAATGCACGGCGTTAGTCAACCCGAACGGCATTACCAGAATTCGTAGTGTCCATACCGAGTCCAAACGCATTTGTTTTATGGATATCACCTCCTTAACCTTTAAATCGATGATACCGGACCTCAAGTCGATCTTGAAAATACGCGCAGACCCTTCCGGTGATCAAACAAATCATCTATCCGTGGCAAGCGGATACTTGTTTTTAATCGTCGCCTTATTCAATCAAGCGGTAGTCTATGCACATCCGCATTGTACCATCTTTCTTCTTAACAAAAGTCCGGCGCACCTTACGGTGAAACACTTGGCCCGATAAAACCTCGGTCCAACAACTCTTGGATCGAGCCTTAAGCTCCACCAATTCCTTTGGCGCCATCCTATACGGAGCAATAGACCGGCGCATTCAGGGTAACAAATCTATCCCAAACTCTACCTCACGATCCGTGGCAAACCGGAAGTTCTTCGAAACACATCAGCAAATTCCTTAAGCTGTTTCTGGACTTTTTCTACAAGACTCTTTAGCCTCCAAGGCATACACATGAACCACATACGCTTCATGACCCTTTCTCACCATCTTCTCGCCTTTAGAGCAGATACCACATTAGATAAGCAATCTCTCCTATTACCTATCATAGCCACTTCATCACCCTCGCCGTCTTTAGAACCATGCGCTTAGCCGCGCAATCCAACTTTGCTGGTACTTAACCAACCGGTCCATCCCAAGAATCAAATCGAACTCCCCAAATGGCGGTTCCATCGGATCAAGCGACAAACACTACCCCTTGGAGTTCTAGGGGTACATCTCTAAATGACTTATCTACTACCACAGAGTGACCTAAAGGGCTAATTACGGTCATCCGCCTAGAAGATATCTCGAGTCTAAGTCCATGGTCTCTACTATACATCGGCCATGTAAGAATGCGTCGAACCCACATCAATCAAAGCAAAGAAAAGGAGAACCAAAGATCAAGAACGCACGGTTATGACGTCCGGTGTGTCGCCCTCCTCTCGGCGCCTTTGCCGCATACACTAACCCAGCCGTCCTCGGGCGTCGAACTACCGCGCACTCGCCCGGTGCTCCACGGCCCCGACCGTAACCATTACCACCTCTCGCCATTACCACGGCCCTCTGCGGTGGCGGTCCACTACTCTCCCGAACCGACACCCGACGACTCGGGTGATCAATCCTAGCCAACCTACGCGGATAGTCCTCACGCGATGATCCAGAGAACCACACTCAAAACAACCTTTTCCTCCGGTCCAACAACCACCCCAATGGGATTTCCCTGCTGGTTACATCTGCGGCGGTCCTCGCCTAGCAAAAGCAACAAACCTACCTGGCTGATTTGACCCACTCGGTCTAGCCCTTTTCTGTGGATTACCCGACGATCCAGAAGACCCAAAGCTCCTCTTATGCCTATTTCTGTCCATGCTCTGCCTCACTGACTCTTTAACACCCTCGGCTACCTTAGCCTTTTCAACTAAGACAAGCAAACTCGCTCCCGCTGAGGAGCAATCAGCGATCTCAACTCGCCTCGCGAGACCATCCTCGAAACGAACACACCTCTCATGTTCGGTGGCTACAATACCACGGCATACCTACTCGGCTTCAAGAACTCACCTCGTGACTAAATGCAGACTTACTCCCTGAACAAGCCTCAGAATGCCTTTCGCTGGGAGTCAATATAACTAGCCCCAATGTACTTCTTTTGATACGCAGCCCCGAAATAATCCCATGTCAGATCCTCTGCCGCCACACTTGTCCCGAACCGTGAGCCACCATTGATATGACTCATCCCGGAGAAGCGTCACGATGCCCTTCACCTTCTCTTCAGCAGATTAAGTCCAGATCATCCATGATCCACTCGGTTGCCTCCACCAATATTCAGCAGTTGCTAGGAGCAACACCGGATACACCTCGAAAGAATTCGGCCCCATTTGCCGAAGTCGCAGTACGCAGATTTCCTAACTCCCGCACCCCCACCTACTCCGGCTACTCTTTCCAACACTAGCAAAGATCGCTCGTGACATCGCATCGTCTCGATCGATCTTGGAACTCACCACCTCCACTGGTGGCGGAACCAAAGATCTCATTTTCTCGACCACCGACTGGATCCTACGGGTTTGTAAACCGTCATCCTACCCCTACCTCTACCACGAGTATTACGACCACGTCCGCCTCGAGTGCTCATGACTAAAATCTCTACGATTCGATTAAAGAGTTTTATGCATCAAAGATTTATTCCACTGTTTTAAAGCAAATCTTATGAATATTTAACGAGATTTGTTCTCTAGAGTTCACGAGAATCCTATCGTTTCAATCTCTAAAGTAATGTACTATTGCTAATCATCAAATCACATCACATCCAACAAATCACAAGCAATAGTAAGGGTACTTACGGGCGAATCAGTGCTGAGGAGACTCGGTGCCATGCCTTACAAACCATATATTTAAAAACAAAGACTATCAAACAAACTTTTAAAACATTTTGGGCCTTGGGCCCACAGCCGAGCTTTTGAACTTGGCTCTGATACCACAATTGTAACACCCCAAACCCGGTCAATACACCACGACCGAAGAATACGGCATGTTACGGGGAAAATCGCGTTTGAAGGGTTAGGTTTCTGGTTAAAGATTCGATGAAAAACTCCTTGTCATATTTTATACTCTTCAAAATCTTGGCATGATAGCTTTGTCATATTTTAATATTTTAGAGTGATACCCGATGGTAAAGTTTAAAACACATTGCGTTATAGTTTTGAAACCGTTGACCTTCCAAGTTTTTAGCAATTTTAACTCAATTAATTTGTTAAAGCATATTAGAAAGCTACTTTAAGCATAAACATAGTAAAACCTAATTTAAAGGCCATTTACAACCCAAAATAAAACCAAATAGTAATAAATAAGCTAAAGTACCAAATTTTGTAGAGTCTGAGCAAATCTTTATTAAAGCATGGCATGAGCACCTCGAGTCCATCTCGGCCCATGTCGCGTCTAAGTGTCACTGAAATGTCAAAGGAGAGGGTGAGTCGCAAGCCTCGGTGCATAAATCCCACTCCCGATAAAACAACATGCTAACACACATCATATCATAGCAACATAATCAATGCACCCGATCCTAACCATCCATATCACCTTTCTACCCGTGTGGTACCAAACCACCTGGTGGTGCCAAACCACCGGTGACCCAAAGTCACGATATCCATAAGTGTGGTGCCAAACCACCTTTGGTGACCCAAAGTCACGAATAATCCAATGATGGGGCCAACCCATCGCGTGATACCAAATCACTAGCGCAGACGATCCCATATCTCAAAGTAGGGCCAACCCACGGTGGTGTTAACCACGTGGGACGAGTCGCAATGAGGTGCCAAACCTCGGTGTCCCAAAGACACAAAGTGTGATACCAAATCACTGGTGACCGATCCACAAATCCGATGATGGGGCCAACCCATCGTGTGATACCAAATCACTAGCGCACGATCCCATATCTCAAAGTGGGGCCAACCCACGGTGGTGTTAACCACGTGGGGGCGAGTCGCAATGAGGTGCCAAACCTCGGTGTCCCAAAGACACAAATGTGATACTAAATCACCGTGACCGAAGTCACAAAATCAACTGTGGTACCAAACCTTTGGAGGTGCCAAACCTCGGTGTCCCAAAGACACAAAGTGTCCCAAAGACACGGATATCATCATCCTCCCTCCACTCATATCACCCATCATCATGCCATACTCATGTGATCATGCATCTCATACAAGTCATGCATATCATGCCAACATGCCAAGCATTATATCTCATAGCATACATAACATAGATCATAATATTGAGTATACATCAAGTAGAACTCGTAATGCTACGGACTTACCGGATCCGCACATATACCCCATCTGGGTACCAATTAATCCATCATACTGTTTTGGTTTTACAAAGCAATCGAGTTATTAATAATATTACCAAGTATGGGTGTGTTAGTTACACACGGAATAACGAGGGCCCTAATCCCAAAGAAAAGATCTACAATCTTTAAACTCCTTGCTCCTAGAATCGGCCAAACATAGGGTTAGATACTTAAGACCATTCGGCCAAGGACTTTTAAGCCAACAGAGTCATTATCAACCCTTACCTTTGTACTGATTTGGTTTCCTACCAAATCTCGAATCAAGCGATGATTCTCCTTTAACAATCGGCACCCCTCTACTTACTAATCGGTTTACAAAGAAGGAAGACTCCTCTTGATTACTTCCAAAATCCGAAGGCCCTATCATGAATTCGATTCCAACATAAGAGGTTAACTCCTTTCAACATATGCCCAAAATCGGCTATTAACCCAACCAAACCGATAAATCATAAGAGAGGGAAGAAATGGCCATTCGGCCTAGCACTTACCCAACACCAACCAAAAGATTCGGCCTACACAACCACCGGAGAAGGGAGATATTCGGCTAAGTTAAAGACTAATAGAAGAGAAAAGAGATTCGGCTAGAATAAGCAAAAGAATTTTGTGTCCAAAAGAAAAAGAGAATCGCCAAGGTCTTGAGAAGAGAAGAAAATGGAAAAGAGAGATAGGTGCTTTCTGGTTTTGGAGAAAAGAAATGGAATAGATGAATGAAGATTTTGGTTTTAGGGACAAGGTAAGTTCCAGACACAAAAAGAATGGAGAAGATGAATGGAGAATTCGATTGAGAAGGAAATGGTAAGTTTCTGGCTAAGGTGTATGTTGCTTACACCTTCGGTTTCAAGGAGAAATGGAAGACTTACTTGAATATTGGTAACAAAGAAGAAACTCTCTGACATTCGGCTAACAACTTGACCAAAAGGGAGAATTTTAGCTAGACATACCAAGACCGAAAATGAAAGAAAAACACTAGAAATGCCAAAAGCATTTTCGGCATAGTCACTTCTCACACCAAGCCGTCACTCCCCCAAACTCCTCCTAAAAATTCGCCAAGTCTCCCCACTCACTCACCACCACTCCTTCAAACTTGCTTGACCAAGTCTTCCTCCTAAACTTCCTCTCCACCCTCCATTTGAATGTGTAGACCAAGTCCAAGGAAGAATTCGAATTGCCTTCTACCTCTTCCTCCATGCCGTCCAAAATGAGTGACAAAATAGGGGATCTCTGCGACTTGAACTCAGGATCTCTCCCCCTTGTAGATGACGCCACACTCAGCTCCAAGTGGCACATGCCTTGCCACTTTGCCAACCTCATTTTTTTTGTGTAACAACTACCAAATAAAATACATATCCCTCAGCTCCAACAGCTCCCTACACCTAAGGCTCAAAAACTAAAATTTTCCTACCTGCTCAGGCATAGTCCTAGCCTACAATTAAGCCCCTAAGACACCAAAACAGCAACATAGCAAGCTCCCAGCATGCAAATTATGCCATAACAAAAATAGCCCCTAACCCGAGATATTACAGTGGGAAATGAGAAAGCTCTCTCGCGGGGCGCCCGGCTAGGCCAAGGAGCCGAGCCGTAAAGGGCGATTTGTGGGAATTTACTCAAGAAAGCCGGTTGATTCATCTCAAGAAGCTGAGTCATACTCAAAACGGAGGATCTCTCTTCAATTCCTTCAGGGGTTTTAGGGTTTTTCTTATGTTTTGTTTTATCTTTTCTTCTGAGATGTTTTCTTTTATCATCATGAACTAAACCCTCAGATACCTGAGGGGGATGAAACCTAAGACGAATCTTGTTATTGTTTTCTGAACTATATGATAAATACTTGATTTGTTCTTAATTATGTGTTCTTAATTCTTGTTTTGATATTTCAGGATATTGATTCAAGTACTGATGTGCTTAGGCAGAGGAGGAATAGACCCTGTCTAAGAGTAGATCTAGCATAATTAAGCGGAGTTGATCGCAACCCTAGAGATAGGATGACAAAAATCTGCCGGATTAGGGTCAAACCAAATATGGGAGTCCATAGATCAAGTTAATGCGATTCTTGGGGTTTTAATTAGAAAGAGATTTCAATTAATCAACCTAGGGTTAGACGTTAGTAGCCTCGAGAGAGGTATTAATATAAATTAGGGAATCCTACGGATCAAGTCAAGTGAATAAATCGTCTGGTTCAGAGTTAAATAACAAGTGAAGTCTAGGTGAATTCTTCCTCGGGTATTGTCTTAATCAATTGGTTTTTCCCCAAGTATTTCTCCAATTTCGTTCTCTTTGTCTTCCCATCTTTAGCTTAGTAGTCAGTTAATTTTAGATTAAAATAATTCACTTTAATTTTAAGGATAAATAATAAAAAGAAAGTTAGTATTAGTGCTTTTGGTTCCTTTGGGTTCGACAATCCGGTCTTGCCTTAACTATACTACTGTTCGATAGGTGCGCTTGCCTCAAATCATTTTCATAGTTAGTTCCCAGGTTTGATCAGTCTCTTTATAAATTTTAAAACTTTGACAAATCACAGCGATTAAGTTTTTTGCGCCGTTGCCGGGGAACTAAAATATTAAGAACGCTCAATTTTTATTACTTTAGCCAGTTTATCACAATTTATTTTTATTCTTATTCTTATTCTTATTTTTTTATTATTTTAATTTGCTAATTTTTCTTTTATTTGCTTTTGACAGGTAATTTTAGTTTATAGATGAGATGGCATTGCAGTGGCAATTCATGAGGACAAAGCCAACAGAAGCAGCCGATGTACATCCGGTAATACAGTACGATACAAATGGAGGAGGGGTGAACAACACAGAATATCTATCCTACAACCCTAGCGCAGAGAACAAACAAGTCAACTATATGGGTAACTATTCTAGACCTCAAAATAATCTTTACAGTAACACTTATAATGCAGGTTGGAGGTACCATCCCAACTTCTCATGGGGTGGTCAAGGAAATCAGAGACAACAACCCCTTCCAGGCTTTCAACAGCAACCCTACCCAAAAGAGAAGAAGCTGAACCTCGAAGAGATGCTAACAAAGTTCATAGCAGACTCAGAAACTTGTCTCTAAAAAGCTGAGACAACGCTTAAAAATCAGCAAGCATCGCTTCAAGAGATCAAGAATCAATCAGGTCAGCTTGCTAAGCTGATCTCAGAACGACCACAACATAGCTCGCCAAGTAACACCAAAACAAACCCAAAAGAGCAAATTCAAGCCACAACTATTTATGATAATGAAGGGTTAGATGAACCAGAACCAAGGCAAGAAAACGTGGCAGATAAGGGTAAGGTTGAGGTAAGCCATGATATACCAAAACTGGAAATTACAGAGTACCAACCTCATGTGCCATATTCCAATGCAATGAAGAAAGACCATACAGAGGAACAATTCGGTGAACTCACACTTCGTGAAGGCGACGAAACGATCACTCTTTCGGCTCTTGACTCAGCTAGGACATCGTGTAATAAAGTTACTAACGTAAATTCTATTGATAACCATTTGGTTTAACGTTCTTTACAGGAAGCATCACGAAATCACCTAATGAGCGGATCTTAGACCTCGCACCCATAAAGAAATAATCCATGAAGAACTAAGGCTTGTGTCGATGAACTAGATGAGTGGAAAACACACTTTCAAAAGAAACTAGGAATACATGAAGTGAAACCGGAGGAACCCCCAGACGAGCAAATAGGAACAACAAATCACTTCAAAATAGGGGATCAGGTGTTGTTGAATACGGAAGACCCTCGAATCACCACTTCAGACATCAAAACAAACAAATAAATCACCTTTAAAGTACTTAATGTCTTCCTATACGGGACAGTCGAGGTAAGTAAACCTAAATTCAGCACTTTTGAGGAAAACACTACTCGACTTAAACTATATATCAATAACCGAATTGATCGCATGAGAAAGGATTTTCACCTCCTCAAACCACCATGATCATACGAATAACAGGTGCTCAAGACTTTAAACGAGCGCTTCTTGGGAGCCAACCCGAGCACTAACCCTACTAATTAGTTTAGTTTTATTTATTTTCATGTTTAGGCACAGGTTTTCCATACTCACACGGTCTTGCACACGGCTGTCGTCGTGGCTGTGTTGGCACCACAGGTAGGTAAAAGGGAGTGACCATAGACGTGTGGCAACAGGACAAAACTTTTCCCAAACCACGGGCTGCATCTCTATTTAAACCCCCGTTCTTCCTTTTTCTTTTCCAATTGTCTTTCTTCTTTCATTTTCTATTATTTACTTTTATTTTTATTTTTACTTTCTTTATTATTTTCTTCTTATTCTTCATGCCATTTAGATTTAGCTTAGGATACAATAAAATCAGGCCGGCTGCTTCGAGGATTCAAATTCAAACGGTTCGAGGCGCTCCCCCACATTCACCTCCACCCAATCCTATCCGGTTTCTTTTCATTGACTCCATCCTAAATTCAGGAAGTTTCACTTCTCTCCCTATCTTATGATTCTATTATTATTTTGTGTCTATATCTATCTTTGTACATTGAGGACAATGTACATCTTAAGTGTGGGGGGTGAACTTTATTTTGAAAAAAGTGCCTAACTTTTTGCATTGTTCTCAAATCCTGAATTATGTCTTGTTTCTTAAGTAATTTTCTCATATTACTATTAGAATTAAATTTCCTATGATTTATGATTTTTATTGATATGTTTTGGATTAAGTCATAGTTAATTGTGCATTAATTATTTAAACTTTAAGATACTAGAGAATCAAACTTGATAAGTCTATTTTTCAGAAATTAAAATTTTTTAGGTTGTCGACCTGAATTTGAATATTACTTTGAAGTTTGAAATTTACGAGGTTGACATCAAAAACCCATAATTTTTTGTGAGATTTTGAGCCTTTAGAGCATATATTCTTTTTCTTGCTCACTTTATTGGTTATGAGTGTGTCAACATTGATTTGTTATTCTAGAACTTGCATCGATTATACATGTCGAGACCATGCCTTTGATTTGATATACTAAGATGATAAAGGCACCTAGGATTTAACCCACTCACTCCACTAAAAAGCCTACCTTCATAATTAACCCCTAGTGAACCCCGTTGATCCTAATAACCCTTTTTATTGACTCACCCACTAATATTAACCCAAAACCCTTTGTTTTTGTTATCACCATTCCTTTTGACTACCCTTATATCGAGATTTGATTTGATCGGTTACTTAACTATTTTCTTTATCAGTTGTTAAATTCTTTATTATTATTACTTACTTGATTTGTTCTTAAAAAAATGAAGTATATTCATTATTAGTTCTTTAATTAAGCGAGGTGTTATCAGCATTAGTTTCCAATGGATGTAATCATTTATATTCAGTATTAGTCCAGTATATGTCCTATGAGCTTAAAATAGTTAAATCCACATCTTTAGAAAGAGGCTTGTGTTAGTATTACAAGTTTTTCTTTGATGTAATTATTCAAGTATTAGCTTAGTTTTCGAGTTAGGTAATTTGTCAAGGTCAATCTCGATTCTAACCCTCTAATTCAGCCTTTATCCACACCTTTAACCAAGCCCCGTTACAACCCTGTTAAAGACCTTTTGATTTGTGTATCATCTCATATTATAGTGGTGGAGAATTGATTTTCATGCTAGCCTATGGGATTAACTTTTCATGTTTGACTTATGAGTGCTTTTTCTTGAACTTTAAAAACCTCGAGTGATTTGAGTGAATCTTTAGTGAGGATGTCAATCCTTGTCGATTTTGGATAAGAGGTAATTATTTAGATGAGGGGAAACACCTATGTTTTCATGCTATAAAAATGTATGACTTAGATTGTTTGAATCTTTAGGACTCTTTGAGTTGAATTATCCATGTATGAATTATCTCTGAATTATGATGAAACATTATTGATGAATATTATGAATCGAGGAAGTTTGTTTTAATTGTGAGTTGAGAATTTTGCTTGAGGACAAGAAAAAGCTTAAGTGTGGGGGTATTTGATAAATCGTAATAGTAACATATTTTAAGCCCACATTTAGCATGCTTTTGGATGATTTAAGCCTTGAATTATGTAATTTGGTGCTCTTAATCCTTTGTTTTCATGTTTTATACTCAGGAAACCACTGGAGAATGAAAAGAACGAGAAACGAGCTTAAAATGGACCAAATGGGCCAAATCACGAAATCGACACGGCCTGGGCCCAAGACCACACGGTCGTGCCTCATTGATGGACTCGAACACGGCCTGGCCACGACTTACACGGGCGTGTGCCAAGGGCGTGTCCTTGTCGTGGCAAAGAGAAATTCTATTCGGATTAGGATACTTAGAGGCGAAGTAACACATTCCGAAGCCTATATAAACACCCTAAGTATGACCTAAAAGGGGGTGGAACAGAATCCCTCTGTCGGGGCGTCCAGCTAGGCCAAGGAGCTGAGCTAGAAAGGGCAGATTTGTGGGAATTTACTCAAAGAAAGCCAGTTGATTCATCTCAAGAAGCCAGAGTCATACTCAAGACGGAGGATCTCTCTTCAATTCCTTCAAGGGGTTTTAGGGTTTTTCTTATGTTTTGTTTTATCTTTTCTTCTGAGATGTTTTCTTTTATCATTATGAACTAAACCCTCGAGATACGAGGGGATGAAACCTAAGATTTAATCTTGTTATTGTTTTCTGAACTATATGATAAATACTTGATTTGTTCTTAATTATGTGTTCTTAATTCTTGTTTTGATATTTCAGGATATTGATTCAAGTACTGATGTGCTTAGGCAGAGAAGGAATAGACCATGTCTAAGTGCAGATCTAGCATAATTAAGCGGAGTTGATCGCAACCCTAGAGATAGGATGACAAAAATCTGTCGGATTAGGGTCAAACCTAATATGGGAGTCCATAAATCGAGTTAATGCAATTCTAGGGGTTTTAATTAGAAAGAGATTTCAATTAATCAACCTAGGATTAGACGTTAGTAGCCTCGAGAGAGGTATTAATATAAATTAGGGAATCCTACGGATCAAGTCAAGTGAATATATCGTCTGGTTCAGAGTTAAATAACAAGTGAAGTCTAGGTGAATTCTTCCTCGGGTATTGTCTTAATCAATTGGTTTTTCCCCAAGTATTTCCCCAATTTCGTTCTCTTTGTCTTCGCATCTTTAGCTCAGTAGTCAGTAAATTTTAGATTAAAATAATTCACTTCAATTTTATGGCTAAATAATAAAAAGAAAGTTAGTATTAGTACTTTTGGTTCCTTTGGGTTCGACAATCCGGTCTTGCCTTAACTATACTACTGTTCGATAGGTGCGCTTGCCTCAAATCGTTGTCATAGTTAGTTCCTAGGTTTGATCATTCTCTTTATAAATTTTAAAACTTTGACAAATCACAGCAATTAAACATACATTGCCCTTAACGAAAAATAATTAAATTGCAAACAAGAAAACTTCCTGAGTAGGCTGGATCCTTGTTGTTATGACAATCTTGGGATTTGTGCTCCAAGTGGACGAAACAAGAAATATTAAATATAATATAAAAAATAAGAAAAAGAAAAAGTGTCGATAATGGATGTCATAACGTCTAAAAATATTCAGATGAACTTGGGCCTTCAATGTTATCAAGTGTGTTATGTCTAGGATGTCGCTACATTAGGGGGAAATGTCGCGACATCGAGCCCAATTTCTGGCTTCTTCGAATTGTTTTTTGTTTTGTTACTCCATGGTATACACCTATTGTGGAAAACTAAACACAAGGAAGATTAATAAAAATAAAATAAATGAATAACAAATAAAACTAAAAACGAAACACAATTTAAAAGAGGGAATATAAGTTCTTTAAATATCAGGACGATCCATGTCGCCACCATAGAAGAACTTCTAGTTGATTCTCGACACTTTAATTCATCGTTTGTTCCTCTGTCGATGTATATGAACCAGTCCCTTTTGTCGATTCCAATGATGTTGCCTTATTTTTGACCGATGCTACATCCATATTACAAGCCATTTGGTACCAAATCTGAGCCAACCCAAATTCTTTTCTAGGGTATTATTGGCTTGAACTTCCTCCACTCCATGTCACGTGAAGTTTTGGTCACTCGAGCTTTGTTGCCCTTATCAGATGAGAATGAGTTGAACTTATCGATCTCTCTGGCTAGTACCTTTTCTACTATGGCCAGAAAATGTATTTGCTCTTCTACACTTTCATTCAAAATCGGTTTAAGCTCTATGTTAGTGGTTACTTCTACTTTTATGTGAGCGACTACATCTACTGTTGTGGTTGTTTCTATGTCAATTGGACCAGAGACTGCTTTATCCATATTCAATTCATCCCCATGATCTCTAGTTCCAAACTCTTGTTGACTACTATTTTCTATTTCATGGTGGTCAACAATAAAACAAGGGTCCTCTAGATCATGGTTGGGAACATCTGGCACACATCTTCCCTTGGAGGTAGTGCTTCAGATATCTCTTGGAGCATTTTCCTCATCTGTTCCATCATGTCTGCCATGTTTGATAGTCTTTCGGAATTGGACAGCTCAATAGTTTCAGATGAAGGAATCTTATACAGACCACAAAGAGATTCATTTGAATGTTTGGGTATATCATTGTCTTTGTTGTATGACTCATAAAGAAGTTCATATGAGTGCTCATTGTCCTCACACTTGTTATCATCGCTCAATTGGTTCGTCGTGGCTCCGTTTGACCAACCTGTTATGTAGTTCCATTCGTCAGCTCAAGAGGTCCTTTAATCATTAAACCACCTGTAATCAAAATTTGTCAAAATTAAATCATTTAGTCAACAAGGTGAACAATAAATAAGTAAATAAAATTTGAAAAAAGAAATAACACAATTAATGGAAAAAAAATTAGTACACTATCTAGCTTGTTCGTCTTTTGACTAATATTATTCACAAGTAATTGATTCAATAACAATTATCACCGTCCCAATCCCCAACAATGACGCCAACAACTTGATCACCTCCGGACGTACTAACGTCTAGAGTGTGAATACTGCTACAAAATATAAGGAATTGAGGCGGTGTCTGCAAGTATACGGGTCAGGTTGTAATATAGTTACAACGAAGTAGGTAAGTTCTCCGACGATCATACCCAAGGGATTGCAGTTTAGGGAAAACTGCTATCAAGCCAATTACTAGAATAATTACTAATCTACTTGAGTCACGAATTAGTAGTGTTAATATAGAAGCAAGATGATAATAATACTAATAAACTATATAAATTGAATTAAACCTAAATCTACTCCTAAGTTTATGTATAGGCTTCTCATATCCCTTGTTTCGACTACGCGAGTTCCTTTAGCCTAGATCCAATTATTTTACCTAATTAATTATTGATGTAGGGTTCTAATCAATCAACTTGTCGATACCTTAGCAGGATCTTACAATACTTCCACTAGAATAACGAGTCGGCAAGAACTACTTATCTTCTGACCTCACAGTCCATACTGGTTCGAGGTTAAGGTGTTCATGGATCGGCCATACCAATTTTGGGTTAATTCCCACCTAAATGACTTCTTAAGGTTGTCAAGCCTAGGGTTTAAGTTTTTCTTCTCCCAAATAGCTGATTCCCTAATAAACTCTATCCTTCAAACAATTAATAAGATTAGAACAATTGAAACATGCGAGATATATATGAAGCATAAATTGATTCTAATCTTTACACAAACATTCAATTAAACAATGTTAAAGAAAGATATAAAGAATAGAATAAAGGAAAAGAGATGCTCATGGATTTATCGATGAAAGTGTGGCTCCGAAACAATCTCCACTCACGAGAGTCTCACTTTAGAATAGAATCTTTTGATTACAAGAACATAAAATACCCTAAGTAAAAACTAATAATGAAATAAAAAAAACCTTAAGTATATTTTCTATCTCCCTAATATTGTGTGTTTAAATCGATTATAATGAACTTTATATAGGCTAAACTCAAAATATAAAAGTGCCTAAATTATCCTTGAAGTCCTTAGAGTTTAACTAGGACAAATACACCTAATTTCCTTCCAAAATATAATTATAAAGTGCATGATTTTTTAGGCTGCGTAGGGCTTGGTTGCAACATAGGCTTATGATGTTGCAACCAGGAACAGGGGGTATGTTGCGACATAGGAGAGTCGTGTCGCGACATCGAGGGTATTTTCACTTCAAAACTTATTTTTGGCTTCTTTCTTCGATGTTGAGACATCAACGTCTTGGTGTCACTACATAGGCCTCAATTTCGGCCCGAATATGCATCTTTAGCTCTTGACTTGACCTATAAGACCCTGTAGCCTTATGTAGATATATAAAATTTAATAAAAACTTCTAGAAAGCATAAATTACTACTTTAAGTATGAAAACCTAAATATATACTAAGATGCTTTGATTTAGCTATTAAACAAGCTAAAGTTATGTGTAAAAAGGATGTAAATAATAGTGTAATTCGTGGCAGATCATTTACCAGTTTCAGAACTCATTCCAAACTTCTCACTTCTAAAACAACACCCAAATACTAAGGCTTCACCAGGAAGGACGTTACAGATGCAAACAATGAAAACGGATATTCGACAGGTCCAAGTTACATGTGGACGACTCGAATCCCAAATGGATAATCTCTCCGACCAAATGAACCAGTTAATTTCGATGTTTCAAAAACAAAGTGGCCAGAGCCCCCTAGGCAATACGGAGAATAACCCTCGAAGAGACAGGAAGGAGCACATAAATGTGATCGCATTATGATTGTGCAAAGCATTGAAGCTGACAAGCAATCCCATCCATGAAGAGAAGGAGGTTCCCGGAAAGGTCGATGAACCCTTGTAGAAAGAGAAGGAATCCGAGCACCACAAGAAAATTTAGGAGGTAGTCGAATCGGTGCCTAATCCAGTAATCTCAACTCAAAGAATAACAAAGATACCCTGGAATTAAAAGATCCAGGTAGCTTTACAATTCTAATAGAGATAGAAGATCAATATTGTAGCAAATCCTTTTGTGATTTAAGGGCTAGTATATATTTAATGCCCCTATTGATTTATCGAATACTTAGATTTAGGAAGTTAAAAAACACATCGATAATGCTACAATTTGTCGATGGATCCTTGCTGCACCCAAAAGGTGTACTTGACGATAGATCGATTAAGGTATGGGGATTCATAATCCCCGTCAATTTTGTAGTCCTCAACGATGAGGAAGATTGGGATATCTCCATTTTGTTGTGTAGGCCATTTCTGGCCACTTCTAAATCAACAATTAATCTTGAACAAAACAAACCAATTATAAAAATCAATAATGAGGTAAAAGTGTTTAAATGTGGTCGCAGTTCCCAAAGTAAGGGATTAGTTAGGGAGGAATTTTATGTTTTATTTAATTTAAGCCCTAACGACCTTGATAGAAGGTATTTCCCGAGTGGTGCATGTGTAAGTACTCATTAGAGAAGAGAATGAGATAAATGGCGAGACTCCAGTGGAAGAAAGAGCGATTGGAAGGCATGCGATGAGCATGAATGACGATTGAAGTCAATAGTGATGTTTAGAGAATTGTCAGACAAGTCCGATAGCACGACATAACTTTAACCATTGAAATTTAATAAACTTGTACAATTTTGTAAATTAATCTTAAGTTTTCATCTGTAGTTAGATTTTATGATAATTATAGTGTAATTACATGTTAGAATTAGGAGAATTCATATTTTCAGACGTAATGGGAAAAAGAGAAGCTAAACGGGGACAAGAACAGACGATCGGAGGATATCGACATACTTTGAAGGGCTGGGGACAATGTTGTGTCACGCCATGCATAGGCCATGGTGCGAAATAGGCTCTTCAAAGCAAAGACACTTGATGTTAAAGTGTCGTGTTGCGTTCCCAACCTCCAATTCACATAAGTGTTCTTATTCTCTTTTCATTTAAGTTCTTATCTACTATATTGTTACATTCCACATCGATCGAGAGTCGAATTTCATCGACAACTACCCGAGGTATCGTGTTCTAAACTTGATCTTTAACATTTTTACTATTTGGTTTTGTTGTTATTTTACTTTAATCTGAGAAATGACACCACAAAAACAACAACGATCCACTCAAGCACCGAGAAATCTCAATGCTAATCACTTCCATATATGGAAATCGAACAATTTTTCCTTCAGGTGAGTGGACGTTCATTTATACAAGAGTGTGGGTTCGATCCCACCATGTCCAATTCCGATGAGATATAGGATTTAGTCTGTCCCCACTTTTGGAATCACTTTTGCACAAACCCGATAGGACTGGCGGTTGGCGCTATCGTCTATAAGTTTTATGCATCCCTGAAAGATAGCAAGAATCACAAGCAAATGGGTGAAACAATCACTCATGTGATTGTCTGGGGCAAAGCAGGGTCGATTATACCTCGAGATATTTATCAGTACTATTATGCCCTTTATTATACCCACGATTACCTAGAGACCTAAGACTTATTTACTTTTGAGGACTTTGGTATGGAGAATATTATTGATTATTTGATGGAGGGGCATGCCGACTGGACTCGCCAAGCCAACTCTGAGGTGCCATTGAAATTTAACACTACCATCATGTTCCCAATGGCCAAGATGTGGACGCAATTTATTTGCACTTGCTTGGCGACGATCCATAATGCCTCTGTTGTTACCGCCTATCGAGTGGTTATGCTTTACTTTATCTTGGAAAAAAGATGAAATTTGTGTAGGCCACTAGATTTATGAGGAGATGCTTAGGAGCATACAACACTAAAAGCAAAGTATGCACTTCTTGCATCTTATTACCGCCCTATGTCACCAAATAAACATCCCCATGTCTCCGATTGAGCCATTCAAGAGACCCACGAGGAGCGTGATTAAGGACAACTTGTACAACCAATTCCTTAAGCTCCAATGCAAACAAAATCAGGAAAAGGAGCTGATAAAAATGAATGGTAAAGCACACACGTCAAAGATGACGGGCCTCACGGACATGCCGATATCGGAGTGGCAGACCCGATGGATGCAAGACATGGGAAACATTTTGATCTATATTGTGGGATTGTATGGGTGGCCCACACCAGCACCACTCCCAGACATGTTCAAGAGGTTCCCACCGTCAAGCAAAAAGGGCATCGACGATGACGACGACGATAAGGATGATGATCATACAATAGTCTTAGTGGCATTATTACCTAATATATATGACATGATTCCAATATATGCATGTCATGTTGTGAAAATTTTATAATATTAACATCCATTTATTCATAAGAATCAATCAATCATAAAGGACACAATTTTGGTTCTCCATAGTTTTTCTTTTAAGGGAAAAACCAAAGAAGTGAATGTGAACTGTGCACTAGGTAGGGTCTCAAGAAAGGTAGGTGAGTCATATTTGACCACTTAAAAATGAAACCTTTCCTTGCCAGAGCCAATCCTAAACATGCACCTTCTCATTAGCACACTTCTCACAACAATCGAATAACCTAAAGAAGTGAATAAAACAATAAAACACATGTATTTTCTCATTACCACACTTCTTATTTTTTAATCGAACAACTGCGGATCATCTCATATATATATCACAATTATAACATTACATAATATAAATATTATAAACAATTATAAAACATATATAATGAGATAGGTAATTAAAATAAAATTGTTAGCAAAGGTTTCCATAGTTCAATTTCTTGAAAATAAATGATTCTCCTCGTCATGGACTCCTTTTGGAAAAATTACATTTAAGTCCTATGTCCGTTTCTGACTCATAAGAATTCTATGAATTTTAAAAATAGCCCTACGTGGAGATGATAGTCCATGGTCTATATCCTAAGAACCAAAACCTCCGTAATAAAAAACAATTATATAACAGATATACAATGATGCATCTATTCTCATATATAACTCAAAACATGCATTAGATCTAAAGGTTGTCACTTTCTATGTAATCAAATCATTCAAAAAGAAGATAAATTTATTTTTATTATATGTTTATACTTATAGATAGATCAATTTAGGGAAAACAGAGTTTTAAACTTTTTCCAAAACCAGATCTTGGTTGTGATATCTAGAGTAATAAACACTTAATCAAAATCGTACCTTTTTTTATTCATCTAGGATGAACACTTCAACCGAGTAGTTTTTTGCGCTATCCTTAAGCTCACGTTTGCCTAGTGTGGGCTCGCTTCGAATCAGAAATTTTTTTCATAAAAATTACGAGTGGGGCAAGTTTGTAATTTTTTAAAATTTTGGGGTCAATTTGTAAATATTTAAAAATATCTCTAGAAATTTTCTGAAATAATTTACTTAGAAAATTTTCCCTCTACAACTTTCTCTTGAATTCAAGTGTGTGTAAAATAACGATCCATGATTCTTTTTATATAGGGAGAGTTTAGAGAGTTCAACTACGATCAAACTTAATCACTTCAATATTAAATTAATATAATACTTATCAAGATAAATATTTAATTAAATTAATAAAATACTATTAAGATAAATATTAAATTAAATTAAATATTAAATTTATTAAAATAATATTATTTTTGGAATAGTTAATCTCAAATCAAATTATCCTAGAGAGTCTCAAGATGAACATAATTCTTCCATTGCCCAACCATTGAAGAACCATCGTGGCCGACCATCCACTGCCATCGAATGCCACCGTCCCTACCGCTGGCAATCGCCATGTCCAATGGTTCAAAGCGACACCCCATGACACCTCGAGCCGATTCGGTGTTGTCGGTTCTCACCGACTAGTGACGCCCGACCAAACCGATTCACCATTAGTTGGACGTTCGATCCAGTTTCACATACTGGGCCAGATTTGACCCGTTTTGGGTCTCAGTCTCAGTTTTTGGTTCTCGGGTCCAATTTTCTATCTCAGGTTCAATTTTCGATTTCAATTACCTATTAGGCCAATTGTCTGACTTGAAAATTAATTTCCAAAAGTATCATATTAATTTTAATTAATTTGATTAATTTAATTTTACTTGATCAAAATTAATTTTCTCAAAAACCACTTAGATTTTTCAAAATTAATTTTCTCAAAAACCACTTAGATTTTCAAAATTATTTTTTCAAGAAAATTCTTTAATCAAAATCTTTAGTTGAATTGTTCTCACGACTACCTAATTTTAATTTAATTCCATATCGAATAAATTGACTTAATTAAATTATCTTCAAAGTCGTAAAATTTTCTTCTGTTTCAAATGCAGTTCGATCGAGCTTTTGTTGAGCTAGCGTAAGGACCAATCAGACATATACAATTATGCTATAGTAATTGTAATTATGGCCACAAACATCGTTTAGATAATTCGCAATTTACTTAATCATGGAGTTAGTCCACAAGAAGTACCATGATTAAAAACTCCTTGTTGTATACTTTAGGCAAACAATTCATCCAATCGCTTTGTCCAATGACCTCGCCATATGTGTGTTACCCTTATATGATATCCTTGAATCTTTTGAGTTAAATTCGCTCAATCAATACAATCCTATTTTATCTCATTGTCGCCATTGTGTCTTCTTAATGATTAATATGATCATTGTCAACAAATGACTGTGATAAATTACTCGTTCAAGAACAAGCAACTCACAACCACGTTCCATATTTATCAATCCACACAATGCCAATGAGAGGATATCGTTAACTCTTTAATCGAGCTATGAATTCCATTGTTTGTAGTAAAGCCAAACCATACACAAGTCATGTACCCATCATATCGGTTATGGGCTCAATCATCTTTAGAGCATAAGCCTCCACTTATATCAAAGCACATGAGTTACATACGCATTGTCAGTGACTAACTCAGGATTTATGTAACACCCCTTACCCGTATTCGACACCTGAACCGGATACGAGGCATTACCGTACTTAACTTGCTCAATCATACAATATCTATCCATGAAACTTTATGTCAAATTAAAACTTTTCATTCAAGACCTTAATGTCCTTAATATAGGCCTATGAAACCCTAAACTTGTACCCAGAATGATTCAGGGCCAAACCTGAAACTTTTGAACACTTAGACAAATTCGACATAAAATAGGGCCACACGCTCGTGTGAAGGATAGAACATGCCCATGTGGAAAATCACATGCCCGTGTGGATTTATTTTCTACTTCGAACCTACATGGGTTTTCACACGGCTGGGCATACGCCCGTGTCCTTGGCCCGTGTCCCTCACACGGCCTCGAAATGCCCGTGTCTTAGCCCGTGTGCCAAAACCTTGGCATTCTGTTTATGATGTCATCACCTCACTAAGGTTACACGGCCAAGGCACACGCCCGTGTCCTTCGACCGCGTGTCGAATTAAATTCCTAATTTTAGGTGCAGACTTCACACGGCCTGAGCACACGCCCATGTCCGTGGCTGTGCCTCCCACACGGCTGAGACACACGGTCGTGTCTCTTTCCGTGTGTTTACTACTGAGCATACTGACTTGCAAACCTAGCATGCAAGGGGACACACGACCAATCAACACGCCCATGGGGCTGACCGTGTGTCACACAGGCCTAGACACACGCTCGTGTGTCTATCCGTGTGGACAATCCTATGGCTATCTACCAAGCCATTTTCCACCCTACAAGCAACTACACTTAATCCAAATCAAATCAACATATATCATAACCATAAGGCACTTCTAAGAACTCAAAATTTAAGACATTCACACAAGCATGCATTTCATGAATTTCATCATCATTGAATATAAGAACTTGTCAAGTATAGGCCAATTTCCAATGACCATTTACAAAATGAATTGAACAATATTAATAGCCAACACTTTGGCTAACAAATATGACTTAACAAAATGACCAAATCCTATACATTCCATACTCAAAATGAATCTAACTTCGCTATACCAAAGAGTAGTCGATAGTGTGATTTCCGAACTCCGACGTTCCACAAATTCTCGAACTAACTTGGCAATGCTACAAGGAAAAAGGAAATGAGAGGGGTAAGCATAAAGCTTAGTAAGTTTGCATGAAATAAATAGCTACATAAAGCTCGTAATGTCATCCATCCATTGCATTGAAAAAAAACACAAGTCTCAAGCTCATTTTCATAACTTACTCATACGTATTCTTATCGAATACATATCATGCCACATATCGTAAACCATTCTCGTGAATTACTCACACATATACCTGTATCACTTGGGATATACAGAGATACATGATCATCCTCATTCACATAATTACTACACCAATGCCACATCCCAGATGTGGTCTTACGTGGGGTCACTTCTAGATGCCGATGCCATATCTCGGATATGGTCTTATACGGGATCTCGTTTCAGTGTCGATGCCATATCCCAGATATGGTCTTATACGATTTTTATTTTCAATGCCGATGCCATGTCCCCGATATGGTCTTACACGAGTTTCAATTCAATGCCGAGACTACATCCTAGACATGGTCTTACACGGGACCTTACCCATCTCGAGTATTGATGATAATATTCTCTCATTTATTTAAGTCCAACCGGGACTTCAACATCATAAGTTCTCATTATTTTCTAATTCAACATCGTTACTCAAATTCATAGAAATAATGTCCGTCATTACTAATATCAAACATTTTAAAACTAAATAACATGATGTTGAATTTATTACACACAAACTTACCTCGATTTCCAAAATAGGCCAATTTGTCAATCTAGTCCGATACCTTGCCTTTTCCTCGGTTAAGGTTAATTCCTCGTTCTTCTTGATCTATATTAGCAAATTAGCTCATTTAATTATCACATTAATAAATACATTTCGATAATCAAGATTTTGGCAAAATTACCATTTTGCCCTTAAGCTTTCACAAATGACTATTTTAATTTCCTAGGCTCTAAATAAATTCTAATCAAATTTCTTTCTTTATCGAGCCTAGGTGAACATTTATTACTCTTATGACAGCCCTCAATACTCATTATTTCTCACATTTACCACATAATTTACAACCTTTACAAAAAGGTCCTTTTAGCTGTTTTCATGGTAACACCTTTCACAAAAGTTGTTTATCTAACAACTAGGACTCATTTTCTTTCATAAAAATGCAGCAAACAACATAAATGCTCACATGGCAAAACCCTAAACTTTTAACCTTTTTTTGCAAAATAGTCCCCTTTAGCTAGCTTAAGCTTTAAGTGGCTCCAAAAGTACAAAAAGTATCAAAGAATGGTCATTAAAGCACTTACTTGTAAGGAGAAAAGCTTGCTGAAATTTTTGAGCTCTCAACCCTTATTTTTTTGCTAATTTTTGGTGGAGAAGATGGAGAGAAAAGATGATATTTTTCTTTTCTTTATTTTATTAATACAAATCAATTTAATCCACCTAATTCCAACAACTTTGACCAATTTTGACATTGTTTGTCCCCTATGGCCTGGCTACCCTATTACTAAGGGGTCTAATTGCACTTTAAGGGCCTCCAATTAATATTCTATGGCTTTTAGACACCTTTTAACTTGTAAAATGGAACTTTCGCACTTTATGTGACTTAGTCCTTTTTCGCAATTAAGCATGAAATCGCTAAAATTAAAGCACCAAAATTTTCATGCACCTATATAATCATGCTTTAACTCATAAAATAATACTAAAATAATTTTCTCCGACCTCGAATTAGTAGTTCCGAAACCACTGTTCCGACTAGCCCCTAAATCGGGCTGTTACAATTTAGGTAAATCACACCATGAATGTCACAATTGAATTAATTCACAATCTGATTTAGATTTAGTTCATCTTTGGTCTAGTCCAATGTATCATTCTTCCAAAGAATACATCTATGTCTCTACCCATGGAGTCAACTGCTTCGATAGCCAATACTAGCCATCTCCCCAATTGGAATTGTAGACAACAAAATAATCCTTTTAAGCATTTGAATCAAGCGCTCACTTTGATTCTTTTACGGGATTACGAACTTGTTTAGATTATCTACAGAAGTAAGTTGTCTTTCTCGCAATGTAAATGTTCTTACAGTGTCACTTATCATTAGTTTGAACTTAGACAATCAATGAGCTAATATTTACTTGTCACAATTTCATTATGCATGCAATACATGAAAGACAAAAACACAAAAGACATAGTAGTGAAATATGAAATTAACTTTATTTATTCATGCATAGTTCAAATACATAGAAAACAATTACATGTTTACTACAACATTGACACATTTCCCAACAATCTCTGACTTGCCCTAGTGAAGTAAATGTGTCATGTTTCGCATTCTCATATCCTCAACTTGTTTTTTAAACTCCTAGTTACAAGAGCCTTAGCAAATAAATCCGCAAGGTTATCCTTAGAAGCTACTTTCACCACATCTAGTATTTCTTCGACTAAACAAATATCTGGATGTGTGCAAAGCATAGGCTTCCAATTGCTGAAGCATATGGAACCTTACTCATATGCTCTCTTTCTTACGCTATCTTAGGACAGTCATTCAAAGAAATATGAAAACCCGATGCAATTGACTGAGCACCTAGCTTCACATTGATCATTGGAAACCGTTTCAATACCTTATCGATGTATGAAGCTTGTGATAGAGTTATCGTTTTATTCTTTTGATCCCTAAGGATTCGAATTCCAAAACTATAACTAGCTTCACCCAAGTCCTTCATGCTAATCTGTTGAGCTAACCATAATTTAATCAATAACAATTCTCCTACATCATCTTTGGTAAGTAGAATATCATTGACATACAGAATGAGAAAACCCCCCTTTTTATCCTTTATATGCTTATAAACACAAGGTTAATCAGCGTATTTCTCAAACCCAAAAGTCTTGATCGTTTGATCAAATTTTTTATTCCATGAGCGGGATGTCTACTTAAGTCCATAAATGGATCTTACCAATTTGCAAACTTTATGTTATATCCACACTATTATAGTACTGTAGCTTTTCCATAGCTCATATTCGACCCTCCATAGTGAAGTTAGTAGTGTAACCCTACTTGACATTTGTTCACACTATGGACTCGCCATTTAAGACAAAAACATAGCATGATGTGGATTTCCTCGAATACCGACATGTTTGGAAGTTAGAATCATTATATCCGATAAGAGTGAGATCTCCTATGGAATATACAAGCATATAATCCCTTGTTCTCCGTAAATACTTAAGTATATGCTTAACTGCTTGTCAATTCCTTGGTCTTGGATTCGCTTGATATTGACTTACCAACCCCACTGCAAAACATATATCTAAGCATGTGCATAGCATAACATACATGAGACTTCCTACTACCGAAGCATAAAGAACCTTTCTCATTTTCTCTCTTTCTTCTACTATCATAGGGTTATCCTTTAAATATATATGAAATCCTAATACGGAAAGTTGAATTCCCTTATTCGAACCAATCATTACATAACACTCTAATATATTGTCTATGTATGAAGCTTGAGATAGTGCTTCTCCAAAGTCCTTCATACTGAACTGTTGGGTTAACAACAGTTTAACTGATGACAACATCCCTACGTCATTTCCAATGAGCAGAATGTCAGCAACATATAGAATGATAAAGATCACCATTCCATCCTCTAAACTTTTGTAAATACAAGGTCCATCTACATTTGTAAACTTTATGTTTGTTTCCTTTAGCTATATATCCACTGGGTTGCATCATGTAGATTCTCTCTTCAAGTTAGCCATTCAAAAACGTGTTGTTGACATTCATTTGCTAGATCTTGTAATCGAAAGTCACCACATTGGATAGTAATATGTGGATTGAATTGAGCATGGAAATCAGAGAGAAGGTCTCTACGAATTAGATACCTTCTTTCAGAGTATAATCTTTTGCTACAATTCTAGCCTTATAAGTTTCCACTTTTCATCTGCATTTCTTTTCCTCTTGTAGATCCACTTGCACATTATGGATTTTATCCCTTTGGCAAGACTACATGTTTCGATTAATCGAGTTGGAATACATAGAGTCCATCTTAGCTTTCATAGTTATTCCCCTGAGCTTGGAATCAAAGATTTTACATCGCTTCATCATATGTCGCTGGGTCATCATCTTCCCGTTTCTAAGCACACCTAGTGTTAAAAACACTTCTTCCGCATTAGAAGAACACAAACCTACGAGAGACCCTCCCACTCATCAGAACACCCCTTACCCGTATTCAACTTTGAAATCGGGTACGAGGCATTACCAGACTTGACTTGCTTGAGCATTCGACTTTGGGCTATAAAATTTGTTCCAATTTAAAACTTTTTCATTTACAATCGTAACGCCCCCATTATGGGTCTACAAGACCCTTTGCATAAACCCGAGATGCTTTGGGACCAAACTGAAACTTTTAAACACTTAGAAAATTTTGGCATAAAAATTTGGCCACACACCCGTGTGTAGAGTGGGGCACGCCCGTGTGACATATCTCACACCGTGCTCCATACCCATGTAGAATTATTTTCTTTTCGAACCTGGCTGTGGTTTTTCACACTACCGACACACGCCCGTGTTCTGGCCCGTGTGCTCCACACGCCTAGACACGCCCGTGTCCTCGCCCGTGTAAAAACTCGGGTATTCTGCTTGTGACGCCAAGAACCTCATATGGTGCACACGCGCCCAGAGACACGCCCGTGTGGCTAGCCCGTGGTCGACACTAACTTGCAATACCAACATTCTGTGGGATACATGGCCTGGTCACACACTCATGGGGTCGACTGTGTGTCTCATACGCCCTGCACACACGCCCGTGTGTCTACCTGTGTGGACCAACCCAAGGCTATTTTCCAAGCCATTTAGCCACCCTCACTTGCACACATTCACACATCATCACATAACATTTTCAAATCATTAATTATAACTCTTGAATTATCACATTTGAATCATGAAAATTAAATCTTCATCCCATATACAAGAGAGAGCTATTACTAGTACAATTACAATCGACTTGAGCCATCATCTATGGTCAGACACAACCAATCCACAAACTCTTTTAAGCCAACACATTTGGATACTTTAACTATGACTTAATTAAACCAAAATAAGATCCCTATACATGCCATATTTCAAGAAGACTTGAATCTCATACCCAAGTGTCTGCTCGATAGCGTGAAAGCATCTCCGGCGGTTCCCAACCCGAGCTAGTTAAGTTAACCTATAAGAGATAGGAAAGTAAGACGAGTAAGCAATATTGCTTAGTAAGTTCATATGCAAATAATAATCAACTATTAACATTCATTGATTTTACTCAACCACAAAGGAATTATAATGAGATTTACTCTTAAACTCATGGTTACCCACTATATCATTCATAAGGCTTACTCATTCCGTCTCTTACCACATTCTAACCATGTGACAATTTTAGTACTCTCATTTATTAGCACATAATCCCTGCATCCATCATCACAACAATCCATGACACATATACTTAAACAATTTCTCAATTATCCATTCGGGATAATACCAACTTTTGGTGGTTCTGCACACAGCCCACCATTTAATAATTTATAAGGTGGTATCGCACATAGCCCACCATTTAATAATTTATAAGGTGGTATCGCATATAGCCCACCATTTAATAATAATCATGATGGTATCGCACACAATTTACTCCAGAATAAATAATAAGGTGGTAACGCACACACAAATTTCACCATTGATTACACATTCACGGATATTTATCCACACACCTTTTTCCTATTTTGAATGTTCATCCAGAATATCCTCACACTCTATCATTCTTAAATAGGTTTCTAAAATAATCATTTGCATTCACGCAATGCATTAATAAATATAACATATGCAATCGTGGATGCATCATTTACACATAACTCACCATAGGTTCATCATATACCGAATCCACCTCAATTGAGTTTCGCACATACCTGCATTCTCTCATGGTATATCCACATACTTTCTCATTTTCAACATACCGTTGAATTATTCAAAATGATAAAGAACACTCTTAAATCTCATACATATAGTATCATAATATTTGCATTCCTCTATTCTTAGATTCAATTGATGACTTTCAATTCTTGACATCTCACAAACGTATATAATATATATTTGTAGAGTCAATATACATTTCATACAATATCGAAATATTAAATACTTCACTTACAGCTTGCATTATTAGCACACTAACTTACTCGATATCTAAAAGGGCAAAAAGGACCTAATTGTCCATATTTTTCTTTTCTCCCATTCTAGGTCCGAATCTCATTTTCTTTGATCCGTAAAAATAAAATTTACTCATTTAATCCTTTTATGATCATATTACATCATAATCTCTACTTAGGCAAAAATGACCATTTTGCTTTTGTATTATGGCAAAATTATGATTTTGCCCCTAGGCTCGTAAATAATTTTTCATCACATTTTCTTATTAAAAAAGCCTAGATGAACATTTATTTCTCTTACAACTACTTACAAATCCAACTATTTCATGCATTTATTACCAAATTACAACATTTACAACTTAGTCCCATTTAGGTGTTTTCATGATAACACTTTAACAAAAGTTGTTTCTCATCTCCCTAACATTCATTTTCTTCCATAAAAACTCAGCAAACAACATAATATCTCTCATGGCAAGTCCCTAGACTTTCAACCATTTAGCAATTTAGTCCCCTCATTAGCTATCTAAAGCTTTGGGGGTTCCAAAAGTACAAAAATTATCAACTAAAACCATCAAAATCACTTTCTTGTAAGGAAGAAAGCTTGGCTGAAATTTTGAGCTCTCAACCCCCATTTTTACTGCTCATTTTCGGTGGAGAGAAGATGGAGAGGAAAGGTGATATTTTCCTTTCTTTATTTTATGATAAAAATAAATTTTTATCACCAAATTTCCACCTAACCATTGACAAAGTCCTTTCTTTGTCCCCCTATGGCCGGCCATCACTCCTCCCATGGCCTATTTGCACTTTAAGGACCTCCAATTAATATTCTATGGCTATTTGGCACCTCTAGAAAATAAAATAGGACTTTCGCACTTTATGCGATTTAGTCCTTTTTCGCAATTATGCTCAATCGTTAAAATTAAGGTACCAAAATTCTCATGCATCCTTATAAACATGTTACAACACATACAATAATATCAAATAATTTTTCTCTACCTCATTAGTGGTCTCAAACCATCTGTCCCGACTAGCCCCTAATTCGGTCAGCATAACTACGACAAAGCTCCTTATGTCGTTGACCATTTGCAAGTCTACGATTAAGAGTTTATAATGTACCTGCTTTCTGAACCGAACAAATGGTTTCGGGACCATAAATTTAAAGTTGAATAATTTATTTTATTATTATTTTATTTCCTACAGCATTATAGAAGTACCGTATAAAATTTTTGTTAAGAAATTTTACCGTTTACATGCTTAATTTGATAAAAAGGACTAAATCGCGTAAAGTGTAAAAGTTGAGTTCTAATAGCTAAAAGTATTAAATAGTTATAGAACTTTAAAGTGAAAGTCCTTATATGGTAATTAGACCATTTATGAGTTAGTGGAAGATGTTGGCTTGGTAATTTTGTAATTATTAAAGTTAATAAAGGTTAATTAGTAAATAAGTAATTATATGTTAATATTAAATAAAACCAAATTAGTTATCACTTTGGATCATCTCTTTCAACCGCTTTTTCACAAGTGAATAAGCTTATTTTTTGAGACCTATGTTTGACAAGCTTACTTTGTCCAAATAGGTATGCATTTTTGTTCTGCTTTTAATGATTTCTATGTTCCTCGGATCGTTGATGCTTAATCTAGCTAGCTCTGGGATTAATTTATAAATTGTTAAATTATTAGGTTTTACCATTGATGAATATATATGAGTTTTGAAGTTTAATGATAGAAAATAAATGGTTGTCACGATAAACAACTTTTGTAAAGGAATTTTTAGTGAAATTGTCAAATAGGGAATAAATTGAAAAATAGGAAATATTACATGGTGAAATTGTGAAATAATTGAAGTATAGTGCATGCTAAGGACTTATTTGATATTCGACCATAGTGGGTTGTGGTAAAATTGTGTAAATTTTGATTTTTATGAACTAGGGACTAAATTGCAAAGAAATTAAAAGTATAGGGGAAATGGTATTTTTTCCAAAAATATGTTTTGGACTAAATTGAATGTTAAATATATTGAATTGGGTTAAATTTGTCCGATAGATCTAGTCGCACTTCGAACGGTTAGATCGAGGCAAAGAGAAAATCTTGGATTAATCGCTCCGTATTTATGTATACTCATCGAGGTAAGTTCGTGTTATTAAATTGAGTAATTATATGTTTTAATTGAATTATATGTATGTGATTTGTATAATTGCCATGTATAAATACTCTACGATATCCGATGACGCACGACGATTATCGAGTCCCATTTGAACCTTAGGAATTCAGAGGATACAAATGACATGTCATTAGGGATTATCGATTCTCACTGTATGAGCTATCGATTTACAAACTGTGAGAGCATACCGATTCATAGCTCGTAGGAGCATACATGTACAGAATTGACGAATTACGCTTTAGCACACTATGTGTGAGCTATCCCTGAGTATCCAACGATATTCTAAATGGTTCAACGGGCAATGTTCGATATAAGATGATATGAGTTTGATACAAACTATTATAGATATATACATGAAATATATGGAAGTGATATTACATGATATATCTAAACATGAAATGGATGATACATGTATATGAAACTTGCTTAGTGGTTATGTTCATCCATGTTTATTGGCTATTATATGTGTTTTACATGGCTAACATGTTGGTCAATATGTGCTTAGGAATTTGGCCAAATTGAGTTGGGATATGCTATGTTTACTTGCCTAAATTGTGACTAAATGATAAGTTAAATTCTATGTTATACTTAACTTACTAAGCTTAAATGCTTACTCGTGTATTTTCTGTGGTTTTTAGTGAATCTAAGCTCGCTTTGGGTTGGAAGCTTGTCTGAGCTATATCACACTATCCATCATCTCACTCAAGATTTTTTGGTTGGTTTAAGTTTGGTTATAAAATGTTGGCCTATATGCTTTGTTGATATCTTGGCCATTTGTTTGGCTTGTGTTCGCATTTTGATGATAGAATAAGTCTAGCATATGGTATGTAAATATTTTCTATCTAATGGTTGATGAAAAACTTAGTATGGTTGAATTATGGAAGATAAAAATTATAAAGATGATTATACATATTGAACATGTTCTTTGTGATAGGATGTAATTATGGTAAATTGGTGCTTTGGTGCAAATGATTTACATGGTCATTTGATGCCTGCTTTATATTGGAGTTTTGGTACCAAATGGTATGTTTTGTTAAGTGATCTACATGGTAAGTTTTGGTGCAAATATGCATAAATAAGTCATGTTTATAAATTTTTATTTGAGGGGCCCAAGGGCATATTGGTTGTATGTGATCATACCATTTTTATAAGGCTTGATTATGCTTGTTTTGGATGCCTTATTATAGCTTTTTATATGTGCATTGTTGGGTGTAGGTACATGTCAAATTGGGTAAGAAATATGGCTTGTAAAATAGCCTATTTTTGTCCACACGGCAGAGACACTGTGTACGCCTCTACCATGTGTGACACACGCCAGTGACATAGCTGCAGTGTTCCCAGAGCTTTCAAAGGGTTGTAAGTCGTCGCATACGCCCCAGCACACGGCCCGCACATGGGCGTGTGAGGTTACTTCTGAAGGGTACATGGCCCAGCACACGCGCGTGGCTTGGCTGCTGTGGCCCAAGTCGCTGAGTTACACGGCACGGACACTGCCAGGACACGGCCATGTATCCTTATTTCAATGCCCATACGCCCAAGACACGAGCGTGTCTCTGGCCGTGAGAGTCACATGGCCGTGTAACCCCCGCAGCTTTGAAATTTTTCAATGTTTTCTAAAAAAATTCTCTCGAAGTTTCGATTTAGTCCCGACTTGTTTCTAATGCGTATTTAGGGCCTCGAGGGCTTGTAAAAGGGACAATATATATGATGTTGATTGGTTTTGATGTGATTATTATTATGTTATGAAATGTTTGAAATTTCTCGCCCATTTTATTTGTAATCTCCTAATGCTCCGAACTCCTGCTTTGGGCGCATTTAATTTGGGTTAGAGGTGTTACAGAGTTGGTTTTGGAACTATTTCCATAGGGTTTTGTATATTTCCCAAAAGCTCATCGAGTACCTCTTTACTCGAGGTTCGACCATTCATGTAACTTTCTTCAAGGAAAGTAGCATGAGTTTAGACCATAATAGTTTGTTCCTTTGAATATCCTACAAACATGCACAATTCTATCCGTGAGTCCAATTTCCTTGTATCTTTATCCAACACGAGGCTTACATCCCCAATTCCTAAAATGATTAAGATTCACTGCACTCATGCTACAGTCAGATGGAGTTTTTGATGCTACCTAGTTGAAACATCATTCGTAATATAGCAAGCCATTTGTACAAATAGATCCTCAAAAATAGATTTGCATGTGTTCAAATAAATTAACATCGAACATACCATGTCTAACAAAGTTCAATTTCTTCTTTCGCCACACCATTCTATTATAGAGTGCCCGACACGGTTAAATGGGATAGAATCTCACTCTATGAGGCACCCTAAGAACTCATTACATAAATATTCCCACCTCGATCGATCAAGTGCCTTTATGGTTAAACCTAGTTGTTTCTCCACTTCTACACTAAATGCTTTGAATTTATCAATGGTTTCACTCTTATGTGTATCAGTTTACATACCCATATCCGAATAGTTATCACTAAAGGTTACATAATACTCGTAACCACCTCTTGCACTAACACTCACGAGGCCACATATGTCAATGTACGCAAGTTCTAGGGTTTTTTGCCCTCGCTCTTTTTACATTATAAGATCACTTAGTCTAATGATTTTTCTTGGTTAATATGACCAAGTTTAGTGATTCATTAGAGTGAGAAGTTCTAAGTCTTTATTTGATATTTCGCTTTTTTAAGCAGTTGTGTATGTTTTTGGTTTGATAAAATAAAGATTATTTGACATCCATCCATTATCGATAAGATTGTGATTTCTAAATATTATGATTTCTAAATATTAAAAGTCACTTGGCCAAGCCATCTTTATATAAACATGCAAAAAATTAAGTTTCTTTTGAAACTTGGTACATAGAAAACGCTCTTTTAAAATAATTTTCCTAAATTTATCATAATAAAGATGTACATGTCCCACTATTTGAGCTGCCATACTTGTCCCATTTCTCGTCTGTAACAATAAGCTCTTATCTCTAAGATCTTCCGTCTCTTCGAACCCTTGTAGAGAAACACAAACATGACTAGTGGCTCCTGAGTCAATGACCCAGTGGCATATTGAATTTTCATAAAACAAGATTCTATTATCAAGAGTTCCATACCTTTGCCTTTGGTAGCTAGGTCTTCCTTCCACTATTTACAATTTACCTTGAGGTGCCCTTTCTTGTTACAGAAGAAGCATTTAAACTTAGATAAGTCTTTAGGCTTTCTGGTTCTTTTCCTTTTCACTTGTGGTGGCCTAAATACCTTAGTCTTCTTTCTTAGAACACTTTCCCTTCCCTTTTGAGGAAAAGCAATGACTATATTTGTTTCTCGCTCTTTGGACCAGCTTTTGACCAATGTTGAACATCAACTTATAGGATTGTAACTCCTTTATGAGTTGTGTAAGTGTCGTGTTTTTGTTGCCAAGGTTATATATTGCTCGAAAACTAGCAAAATCCTTTGACAAGCTTTTTGAACACCATCTCAATTTGAGTGTTCTAATCTAGATTGACCTCATTGTCCGCAAATTTCAAAGAAAGTAGCCCATAAGAGTGATCGATGGTCTTTGACCAAAGTGCCAAGCTTTTGTTGGGCATTCATCAAGCTAGTTATGGCAGATCGTCGAGCCAATGTAGCTTGGCCTCCCAACATGTCTTCTAACTTTATCTAGAATCGCTTAGCAGCCTTACAACTCTCCAGCTTGCTTATACAGAGTAATCGGTAACATTTTCAAAGATATAGCAAACGAAGCTATCTCATTAGATTCTTCCCAATGTTTTCTAGCCTCAACCTCGAGTGGCTAGTGGACACTTATTATTATGAACTATTTTAATTTTCTCAGCATCTCAAGACAATTAAGAGGCTCATTTTCCATTCTTTATGGTTATTTTTATTCAATTTATTTTCAAGTGAGTATGTTCAATAATGGAGTTGATGCCATTTTTTAACTAAAAATAAAATATTTCAATATGCATTAATATGATGCACAAATGTTTGAAAATGTTTTTCAACATTACAATATGCACTAATATGATGCATGCCTTACTTTAAACCTTGAAAACATTTGTAAGTCGTTGCAAATGATAATTCCTACACCCATTCAATCAAGCCATCGAGGGATGATCATGATCAATGTGTAAGAACATGAATTTCTATCCAATTAGTACATGAACGTAACTCCCAGGCATTCGCACGCATTTCAATAATCGTGGTAACGCTTGACCATCATTCTAACTTAAGTAGAGCTCGATGGGGAGTTATCAGAACACTTCCCAAACCCGCCTAGAAGTTAGCCCAAATCGGGCGCGGTCACGCTGAAGAGTCTTTTGAAAACTACGCTCATTGAAAAACCCTTCTTACAATTTAAAACTTTCATTTTTAAAACTCTCATTTCGCTTGCTTAGTTTCGTAACGTGGTTTATTAAAAGTCATTCTCTTGTAAAACATTATTATCTTTAAAACCTTGCTTGTTTCGAAACTTAATTTAAAACAAGCTTATAAGCATGATATTTTGAAAAATGTGAGTTAATTTGGAAAACCATGTTCTACTTCTAGCAATTATAAAACCATAAAAAAACCCACAACTTCACTTACCACCTTAGTGATGCCACAACCATCAAGCCACAAGCTTTTTTGTGACTTAGAACATGCAAGAACTCAAATATAAGCCTATGGGCCAAAGTTTAAGTTCATTTAAAAGAAAAACAAAATGAATTGCAAGCGCCAAGACTTGAACCTTGGACCCCTTGCTTCCTCTATGGCTGCCACTTCCTTGTCTCCCATGTGGCGCCATTTGCCACTAGACCACAACTCCTTTTGTGTCATTTTTTTCCCACAATTTATTCTTAAAGCCTACTTACTTACCCTGTGGCTTTATTCACCTAAAACCAAAATTTTTCCTAAAGCCGAGGTTTGAATCCAAGACTTCATGGAACCCCTAACCTTCTAAAATCCTCACCTAATAGGTCCAACTTGCACTAGTGTTGTTCTCTTTATTCTCAAAAATTTTAAACGCTCCCATTCCTAAGGCCCAATGGGCCCAATTCTACTAGGCCCAAATTTGGGGCGCATAATTCTACCCCTTAAAGAAATTCTGGCCCTCAAAATTTCCAACACTTAGAACAGCTTGCACAACCCAACTACACAACCAAGGCTCCTCACAAAGACTCTATTTCCAAAACCTTACCTCTTACGCACACCCAAATACCAATTCACTAGAGCAGATAGATATCATACAAATACAATTTCCATATCCACAACATCACACGTAATAAATACAAAATCTAAATTTAAGCATCACAAGATGCCTAATATCTAGGTAATCACAAAGTTGTTTCCTATTGCATAAGAGCAGCATAACTGCTTTCGTAAAAACTTATCGATTCTGGGCATTTGAGACTCCTATGGAACCACACTTAAAAATATTCAAGAAAAACATTTGACATACTTCAAATCTTTTGAAACAGCTTCTTTCGTAAATTCAATTTTAAAACCCAACCCATAATGAAGTTTTTGCAACTGGGCCGATACCATTAAATATAACACCCCAAACCCGCCTAGAAGTTAGGCCCAACCGACGTGGTCACATTGAAGAGTCTTTTGAAAACTACGATTCATTGAAAACCATGCTTACAATTTAAAACTTTTTGCCTTTTTAAACCTCGTGATTTCGCTTGCTTAGTTTCAAAACGTGGTTTATTAAAAGTCATTCTCTTTGTAAAACATTATTATCTTTAGAACCTTGTTTGTTGCGGAAACTTAATTTAGAACAAATTAGGGAAGCATGATATTTTGAAAACAAGAGTTAATTTGGAAAACCATGTTCTACTTCTAGCAATTATAAAACCATAATAAAAACCCACAACTTCACTTACCACCTTAGTGATGCCACAACCATCAAGCCATAAGCTCTTTTTGTGACTTAGAACATGCGCAACTAAATATAAGCCTATGGGCCAAAGTCTAAGTTCATTTAAAAGAAAACAAAATGAATTGCAAGCGCCAAGACTTTAACCTTGACCCCTTGCTTCTCTATGGCGCCACTTTCTTGTCTCCCATGTGGCGCCATTTGCCACTAGACCACAACTCCTTTTGTGTCATTTTTTTCCCACAATTTATTCTTAAAGCCTACTTACTTACCCCCTGTGGCTTTATTCACCTAAAAACCAAAATTTTTCCTAAAGCCTAGGTTTGAATCCAAGACTTCATGGAAGCCCCTTAACCTTCTAAAATTCCTCACCTAATAGGTCCAACTTGCACTAGTGTCATTCTCTTGTTCCCAAAAATTTTAAACGCCTCATTCCCAAGGCCCAATGGGCCCAATTCTACTAGGCCCAAATTCGGGCGCATAAAGCCATTTAACTAGAATATCTTGAGTGTATAATCATCAAATCAACACCTATCGATCATGCACCACAAACTGGCTATCTTGGGACAATCTCACAAAGTAGCATGTTTTGACTAGTTTTCCTTTTGAAGACATAATTTCTTAACGTATCGCATGATAATACATACCATGTGGGCCGGTCCAACTATTATATGATCATAAGAAAATTTTGCTTACATTCAAGTAGTCTCCTCTGTGGAAATCCATATGACAACGCCTACCTTAGGCGTGTCTATTTCATGCCATCACAAGAGACTATTGATGGAGGCCCTAGGTTTTGTTTAGTGATCTTCTCCCATCGAATATTTTAAAAACATGCAAGGTTTTTAATTTTTTGTTTCAATCATGTATAATCAATATGTGCATGACAAGTACATGTGAAATTCTTTCCTAAATTATATGACATGCTTATCTCATGTATGCATGACATGCTATGGAAATTTTATAATATCTCACATTCAATTATTCACAAGAGTCAATCAAACAATTTTGATTCTCCACAATTCTTCTTTTAAAGGAAAAACCAAGAAGTGAATGTGAATCGCACCGTAGGTTCCTAGAAAGGGAGGTGAGTCGATTTGACCACTTAAAAACCAAGTGTTTCCTTACTAGATCCAATCCTAGACATGCACCTTTTCATTACCATACTTCTCACATAATCGAATAACCTAAATAAGTGAATTGAATAATACAACACATGTATTTTCTCATTACCACACTTCTTACCTTTTAGTAGATCAACTATGGATAATCTCATACATATATATCACAATTATATCATAAATAAATATTAAAAATTATATAAAGAGATGAGTAATAAAATAAAATTGCCATCTAATGTTACCATGGTTCTATTTCTAGAAAATAAATTAAAAAAATTATATAGTTTTTCATCACAAGGCATTCCTTGTGTCTTCGATCGCCATCACTACTCTATTTTCTCCTCATCATGGAATCCTTTTTGGAAAAAATACACTTATGTCCTATGTCCATTTTTGGCTCACAAAAATTCTAGAAATAAAAATAATCCTAACGTGGAGATGATAGTCCATGATTTATTTTCTAAGAACCACAACCTTGGCAAAAATAATTATATAACAAATATACATAATATTGCATTGATTCACATACATTCCCTAAACATGCAAATAATTACGAGAATGTCATATCTTATCAAATATTAACCAAATAAGATGAAGTGAGAGATTCATTCTCGCTTGCACCATAAATATAGCACAACCTAACTCGATACCAATTTTTGGAAAACCTACTTTGAAAATGGTTTTCTTACATAGACTGGCTTGTGATATTTATAGCATTAAACCTTAACCGTAAATCATACCTTTGTTTTTGGATTAAGCAAACTTGATGTTTTCTCGCTTTCAACCAAATGAATTTTTTCGCTATTCTCGCACTCATGAACTCGCTTGAGTGTGGGCTAGAACCAAGTGAACCAAAAACACTAACTAGAAAAGTTTTCCTTTGGGGTGAAAACTAAAATTCTCTCTTCTTTAATAGAAATCGTAAAATTTTTATTCTAAAAACATGTTTATAAGTTGAGAATAAATTCTCTAATTTTTAGCGTAATAACAATCTCTCAAAAGTTGTGTTAATAACTCTACCGTGCAATCTATTAATAAGAAGATAAGGTAGAACCCTTGTAAAGTTGTAGAGGTTTATTTTAAATAGAAAACAACATCCTAACTAGAGTAGGAGAGGGTTGAATGACTCACCCTTTATATTTCTACTAGGGTTACCCTCTTCATGTTATATGAGGGGTTTTGGGCCTCTCTCACATTTGATCCAATTACTTAGTACTTCTTGAGCCTTTTTACCTAGTACTATGTAATGTGATCCAACCCGATTTAGTTTTTCTATTTCCCAAAATAAACTTTAATATTTATATATATTAAATTTCTATCCCTATTTTAACTCTAACAAAATTTTGACGATTTTAGCCTTGTAAATTTTTTGACGATTTTGCCCATGGTAAAATTCCGAGAAAATATGTTCAATATTTCACAATCAACATGTTCACTATGATCAAATGGTTTATTTTCATTTTCGTGCATCAATATAGTCTAGAAACATAAAATCATTCTTCCATCATTTTTTTTAAGTAGTCCTATATATGAGTGTAATTTTCCATTTTTATTTTCGTTTTTATTTCTATTTTTGGAAACCTACATTCAATTCCAATTGATTCCATTTCTCCATTTCAGAGAAAAACAATAATTATTCTTAAATGTTTCCCATTTCTATTTTTCTATTCATTTCATTCATTTATATTTAAACACATAATTCAATTATGGTTTCAACGAAGCTAGAGGAGTGGGATCGATTGAACATATGTAGTTGAGGCTCAAGTGATTTATAATTAAGTTTCAACTTTTTGTCTATTTATTATAAACTCATTTAGTCAATAAGTCATTCCACTATAGTATCGTGATCGAAAGCTCTCTCAATGACATACCATTACTAAAACAACTACTCAAGTTGTTCGCCCAATGACCTTGTTATAAGTGTGTTACCCTCCAGAGGATATCCTTGATCTCTCTTGGGATAATATTCGCTTTCCTAATATGATCCTATTATATCTCATGGTAACCATTACATCTTCCTTCATGAAAAGTCATTGAATGTCACAAGTGAAAAATCCATAAACGCTTTCAAGATCTATTCTACTTGGGTCCTGGCTCCAATGCATCGTCGCCTAGTCACTACATCTATGTCTCTATCTTCTAGAGTCATCCGCTCGTATTCCCAAGACAAGACATCTCCAATTAGACTTGATAGATGACATATTAGTCTTTTTAATCGGCTTTGCTCATTTCTAATTAGACTAAGAACATGTTTAGGTTCGCCCCCTAATATAAACCGTTTTTCATATTATGATCCGATCACATTATACCGCTTTTAGTATTAGCTAAACATTAGACAACCAAGTGAGAAACATTTGCTTCCATTTTGCTTTACATGCAAAAATCATTTGAGGACAATAATACAAAGTATGTTAATCATAATAAATGAATTTGTTTTATTAACCAACTGTTTCAAAATTACAAGTGTATATTGATGAAAATACTACACTTTGGCACGTGATCCAACAATCATAGTCTAGAAGAGGTCGGAAGATAAGTCAAACCGAGTAAATTGTAATTTTTCCTAGTTGAGAAAATGAGGTTGGGAGATAAGCTTAGTATCAACCAATCAATTAGTCAATTAGGAGGCCGAAGGTAATAATTGGTTAATTCCAGTAGTTAATCTACTCTAAACCCTAATCCTAAGTTGATTACAAACCCTCAAGTTTAGTTAATCTTCCCGATTGGTTTATTGATTTTTATCATTTGTCTATTTTTCTTATTTAATTATTTTAGTTATTTATTTTTATCTCATTAATCTATTTTATGATTTATCATAATATAGGAATTGATTGCTACTACTTAGACTTATTAAAAAAGATTTTCATAATTTATTCCATCCTCCTTAGGTACGATCCTCTAATACTTCCAAGTATTTCATTATACTAAACTATATTAAAATTTGACCCTTGCACTTGTGGACACCGCCGTTTCTAATCTTTTATATTATTAGTGTTATATTTCACTATAAATGATAGTTCATTTGTAGCGCCAAGACCTTATGAAATATGAAATATTTGTTGTTAGAGGTTCAATGGCGATCGACGCGATTGGATCACCTATACTCAAGTTATATACTCGAATTTTTTGATGTCAATGAAGGTGGTCAAGTTGAAAGCTATTCAAGTTATTACAAATAGAATAGGAATAAAAGTCAAACCACACGACAGCGCATGGGTTTACGCTTTGTTAGAAAGCTCACATTATGAAATCTTGAATCATCAATGGGAATACATTCCTCAATTTCAACCCAAGATTTCAACTTTGGCGATAGTCCGTCCACTAGCCTGTTTGGAGGCAATCGAAACTTCTTTACCCTAACACGACATTCTATTAGTGCTTTGATTTCAACTTTCAAAGGTTGATGTTCTATGCCTAAAACACTTATACGGTACATCATAAAGTTACAACCGACAGCAAACCGTAAATCATGTAGGTTATAATGACATGTATACAAGACAGATGATGTACTCCATACAAACTACTTCAACGAAGGGACATCCAACCCTATACAATCAAGAAGGGTTGAGATCAAGAGGGAACTAACTTTGACAATGATCTAACTCGGGAGTTTAGCTAGATGGTTCAAAAATTGCTTTACTTTTTGAACTATAGTCCTGCTCCAATTGAATGAGAAGATAGTGGTTTTGACAAAGTTGAAGGTCCGAAAATGTCTATGTGATACCGATATATGTCTTCAAGCATACTCACCTTCGACCCACATGCATAATGTGGACCTTTCAAATTTAATGTGGATTAGAGCATAATCTTTAGATGTGGGCGCATTTACAAGTGTGCACAAAGTTTTCCTCGAAAGATGCTTTTTCACAAGCAGCTTAAGTGATACATCATAAAGTCCGAGGTAAACTTCTACATTGTTAAATCCCGATTGAAGAAATTCAAGGCAATGGGCAATGCGTGATAGCAAATGTAACCTCCCAAACCCGCCTAGACGTTATGGCTTGATTGAGAACGTGATTAGCCACCGAAATGGCTAAGCTAACTTACTTTACTTTTGAAGACTTTAAATAAACTCATTTTAGAGAAAACCGTAGTTATACTTTTTTTAGTTAGCTTAAAAGCATTCATTCATTAGGTTGTGTATGCTTAGGGATTCATTTTATTGTTGATGTTGTTGTTTTAGAAAACCGCTTGTTTGTCGCTTTCTTTAAAAAAACTCAAGGTTAAACCAATGCATCTAAAACTAATTTTCAAGTCATTTTGGAAACTAAGTTGCCTTTATCGATTTGTTTTTTTTCAAAAACGATTCCTTTGCAAATGTAGCTTAAAAACTAGGAACAATATCAAATTTTACTTTGCTCGATATCATGCATTATCCGCTTATTATGCTTGAGTAATCCATGAATGCAAGAATCCTAAAAAGAAAAGTTACCAAGCCACAAACCGTAAATAATTAAAAATTACAAACCAAAGCTAATAGAGACTGATTAATACTTAATAAGAATAGTCCAAGGTCCAAGGTGATTCTCCGAATGCCGAGTCCTGGCATTCTAATTTCGAGGTTTACCTCAAAAGTTAAACACTATTGGGGTGAGCTTTATGAAAGGCTCAATGAGTTCTAACAATTATTTAAACAAACATAGATATCGAATACAAGTGAAACAGTATTAGCTTTAATTGTAAGAAAATAGAAACATCATAGGAATTTCATATCGTTACATAGCCATTATCAAATTGATGTCAAACTGTACGGTAAGCATAGGTCATCATTCATTCAAGTGACAATCATTAACACTGATACCATTAAATACAACAAAATACAACTGTAAAGCATAAATCAATAATATTCAAATATGTCATGCAACATAATGCAATACAAAAAGGTTCCTTACCCATACCATCCGCTACACACCACGTAGTTCCCGTAACCCGCCATCCAAACTCAAAACATTATAGGTTTAAGCTCATTGTATAGAACCACTGATAGCACATGTAACTGGAACGAAGTACACTG